>JACEGR010003943.1:0-95466 GCA_014170235.1 Listronotus bonariensis | reverse complement strand
GTTTTTATATGGTGCCAACCTAAATAGACATATTGTATAAAAATACCTAAAATAAAATACTAAAATGTTGTCGATTTAGGTAAATGCATTAGATCGTTATATTTTGGACAAGAAATTTTTGGTAGTATTTTAAAGAAATAGCATACAGGGTTTAAAATATAGTAACAAAAACATATTTGCGCAAAATCCAAAAATTTAAGATATTCTTTTCTAAGTTAAGTTAAAAGATAATTATTTCTTTTTTTCCGCGTATCAATGAAAAAATTAAAAACAAAAAAAAACTAAAATGTATTATAGTGATGTGCATTTTTAATTAAAACGTTTTTTTGCTAATGACTAAAAAAGCCTAATTTTATTTTATTCTGACGCACCTATTTATAGTACCGTGTAGTTCATTAAAGGTTCATAATAAAACACATCGAAAAGATTAAATCATAAAAAGTGATAAGAAATAGGACAATATTTTTAAGAACGATTCCCTACATCTCCATAATAACCAAGCGTGGAAAAGAAACAACGCTCAGCACATAAAGTTGCAAAAAAGAAACATAACAAAAGAAAAAGGAAAGTCTGAACTGACGGCTAATCTTAAAATAATAAGTTTTATGGAAGTTACAAAAAAACTTGCTATCTAGGAACGAAAAAGTTAATGCTTCGTATTTTATAGCTTTTTAAAAGCTTGAAAGGATATACCAGTATAAAGTGTGGCAGTTTTGGGCAAGATATTTTATGAAGTAGTTAAAAGTATAAAAGGTTTAAATAATTTTATTTAAATATCTACTTTGCATCAGTTTAAAGAGGTACCATACCTAGGCGATTTTAAACCCTGTATGCTGTATGGTGAGGGGTTGCACTTTTTAAAAATCGATTTAATTTTGTGTTATTTTAGTGTTGCAATCCTAATAAATACCAATGGGATTTTTTTCGATATTTTTTTTTGGTCCTATTATTTGGTCTAAAAACTCGAAAAAAATCTTAACTTGACCACTATATTTTTTAAAACGACTCTCTCGCAGAGATATTGAACTTTAAATGAAAATTGATTTTTTTGTCTTTTACCATCAATAATATTTTAGCAACCGCTGATGGCATAAGAAAATTAAGATGAACTTTCAAATCTTAAATACATTTTTACAATAATTTTAAAAATTAAGGATAAAAGGGTTTTTGTGGCTTTTAATTAAAGAATAACGAAAAATATTTTAAATTATCATAAACTTTAACAAAACTCAAACAAACGTTCTAAAGTTTATTTTTATTGATAAAAGTCTAAAGATATATAAAAATATTATTTTGGAGTCACTAAAAAAGCTAAAAATTCTTTTTTTTGGTTTTGTGTTTTTTTATAAATTTAAATGCATAAAAACTTTAAAACACTTTTGTTGCATTTTGCTAAATATTATGATTATTAAAAGTAAAAATGGTGATCATTTAATTTTTATTTTAAATTTGATTGAAAGCTTTGTGGGGTTTTTGTAGGCATACTTAACTGTAAGAGGCTGACTTAACATTACTGGTTTTCACGATATTTTCACTTTAGCGCCTGATTATCCCAAAGTTCACAAAAACCTTTTTTCGTGGATTTTTAATGAATGTAAGAAATAAAAATAAACATTCAAAAAACTATAGCAAATTTTTGTGGAAAATTTATTTAAGATTTTTAAACCCTCCTTAGTTTTTTTTTGTGCGAACAACGGTTGCCCCAAATGAATCATTTTTTATTTAAAGTTGGATATCTCAGTAAGAAATGGTCGTAGCGAAGCTTTTACAAAAGGTAAATAGAAGCTGAATAAACAAGTAATTCGATCCATATAGAGTTTAGGTTAAATAAAAATCGTTCGTAATTCCTAGACCAATACAAAAGCACCGATAAAAAATAAAAAAACATTTTTTTCGTTATTTATTTGTATTATCCAGTATACATTCCTTAGAAAAAATATGGCGTGGCTTTAAACAACAAACATAAAAAAAGGTGCCCGGAACCATGGTTCTATACTTTTTAAAAATTTTGATAGGCGTATATAACTTTTTGCCACGATACGTTTTACGGGCGTGGCGTTATACTTCGCACTGTGGACAAATCAGAGATTTTAAAACTAATGACTTAAAAATGATCTTTTTATAATTTAAGAACTATAATTTTTAAGCGGCATTTAAAAAACATCGAAAATTATGGAGTTTTTATATTCTTTAATGCTTAACACTACTGTATAAAATACTTTTCACCAAAGTTTGGTTTAATTCTTCTTTTACATTAAGGGTGTTTCCCACGCAAGAAATACCGAAATTTTTTGTTAAAAATAGCAGTTTACACATTAGATAGCCACCAAAATTCTTTAAATACCTAACACAAAATTTTTTTGACCGAGATACAGTGAACACCGCAAATTACATTAATTTAGAAGGTTGTCAATATGTTATCACTTATTTTGTATCGTCGTATAAATTAACAATGAGCTATTATTAAAGATAACCAAAGCATTCTACAAAAAATACACAATGCTCTAAAATGTATGTTTCTAAAGAAGTATAGAATTATTTTTTTTAAGTAACGGATTTCTTTTTGTAATAAATCTCCTATTTGTACATTTAATTTACAGCTAAAAGTAGGTACGTAACGTCTGCCTTTTTGTGAAACTTTTTATTCTTTTCACGTATTTGTGGCAGTTTTTCACACTAAAATCTGAATTATTCCAACCACCTACAAAAAAAGGTTTCGATATAGTGACTTATTTCGAATATAAAACACATGTGTAAGCATTTTTGATTGTGCTGATAAACTATACCTCAGGGTCAATACAAAAGAAGTATGTTGTGAATAAAAGATATGTTTTAAAAATAAAGTTTTAAATATTTTTTTGTTCTCTACATTTTTTAAATTGTTTTTATTGATTTTAAAAACATGCTTTATTATGGGCTTTTAAAAAATTTTGAAAAACCTTAGATACTAACTAATCCAAATTCAATCCACTTAGACTTTTTCAGAAATAAAATGGACTAAAGCATTGACATTTTCAACCTATAATTCCAGGGCTTTAAATTATTTTGTTTACAAAACATATCTGCTTTATTAATAATATGTGGGGGTGTTAAAAAGATAAGCGGCCAAAGTTTAAAGCGATTTTTACAGTTTAAAAGAATTCTTTCATAAAATTTTCTTGCTGAAATTTATCGATCTGCACACGCGCACTTTTTTGTTTTTAAAATTGCTGCAAATTTTTGTTTATGCAAGAAGAATATAAAAAGCGTTATTTTTTTGTAATAAGCATGCAATTTTGGTAATTATTTAAGTGACTTGTAATGAACCATCCAAAAAAAAATGTTACTACCTAGACAAAAAAATAACCAAGAAAAGAGTCAAGTCTTGGTTTAAGAATATTATTTTAGAAATTTAAATTATTTGTGTACTTATGTTTTTTTAATTTTAAAAAAAATAAAAAAAATTTGGGGTAAGTTGGTACACCTTATTGTCAAAACCACTTGCAGCAAGAAATCCTAAACTGTAAAAATAAATTGCATGGAATAAAAATTGCAACAAGAAAAATGTCATGCAGAAAAACTTTTACACAGCTTAAGGGACAATTTCTTTGCGTGATTTAAAGTCAAAAAAATTATTTTAACATAAATTTGCAAAATTATTGTTTCCTAAGATACAAGGTTTAAAATAATTATCTGTTTTTAATACTTAAATAGCTTAAATATCTTCTACTTAAATGTATCGTAATTTGACGATGTTATTTATGGTATTAGGAGGCTAATTTAGCCCGTACTTAACAAATTCAATAAATCACGTAGCCATCCCAAGTTGCACCTTACCTAAATTAATATTTATAAAAAAAGATAAAACATCACTGACATGCATGTGTGCATTTTCTATTATTTTTGGATTAAGGAAGTAAAAATGGAGCATCTTGGTTTTTTGAATTTTTTATATCGGGCTTGGTTCTCAAAAAAAAATCAACTTTATCCTCCTAGATCATATAAGAAACAAAGCGAATATTTTATTTAAAAAAAAGTTCAGTTAGTAATTTTATTCAGATTAGTATGTCTTGCTATTTTTATACAGTTTTTTTTTAATAGGACAATTGGACTAAAATTTTTAAAAATTTTAAAAGTTATTTAATGACCTTCAAAAATAAATACAAAATTTTACTCCAAATGGTAATATATACAGGGCGAGTTTTCAATATAAAAAGTAACTAAGATTAAATTACTTTTTTTTAAATAGAACCAAATTGTATAAGTAAATGTGTAAAGGATTAAATTTTAAAATAAATGCTTGAGTCAAAAAATACCAATAATTATTCTAAACATTTTTATACACGAAGTATTGTTAAAAAATATATATTTTTACTTTTTTCTGAAAGTAACCAGTTGTGTTAGGATAAATGCTAGCTAGAGCGTACCGCTCACGGTCCGGTCAAATATCTTACATGCTATTTAAACGAATAACCGGACCGTGATCGTAGGACTGTTTACATTAGCATTTCGCTCACGGTCCGATCATGTATTTGTATTTTTAATAGCATGTAAGATATTTGACCGGACTTTAAGCGTACCCAGACCTGAGCGAATAGTGTGCATTGACTCTTAATGCTCTGGCAATTTTAATTAAATGTGAGATGTATCTCCAAATAACAAGTTTTGGACTTTCCTTGCCGTTGTTTGCTACTTTTATGTGGTTATGGTACTAAAGACCAGCCTCTATGTGGCATTTTCCAATTTAATACTGGGTTATTCCATAATAAAATGATATCTTAAATATGTACTAAAAACGTCTAGAACGACAATTTCAAAAACTTAATTATCTGGATATGCATTTTATAACATAGAAAATGTTATTAACTTTGATGGTCTATTGTAATTACGATATTAAAATTATTGATACGAAATTGCTACATAAACGCATTTATTATTAATCATTTTATAATCAGGTTGGACATGCAGAACTGAATTACGGGCACTTAATAATGAAGCAGAACCCCATTTATTATTAAAATTAAGCGTTCAATGTTAAAATGTACAAACATAAACACTAAAACGGTAAAATATTATTACTCTAGTAATTAAATAGTCGTCAAATGTCAACTAACAAAACGTAATATATAACGAGTAACGCTTTTATCAAATGCAAATCTAATTTCGGGTTTTGAAATACGGTAATGCGATTGTGGCGTTATAATTACAATGGAATTTCAGAAAGTAAGAGCTTATTTACTTGGGAAATTTAATAATTTTGTAAAAACACAAACTAATTTTTATCGAAAGATTGTATGTATTTATTACTTTCAACTTTCCAAAAGCATGGATAACCTTGGTACATATCTATAAAATCAAGCAATACATCTTCGTGGTGCCAAAGAGCCATTTTGTTAACTCAAAACCAACAATATAATTAAGGTTAGTTTATATTTATAAGGTTGCGACACATCCTCAACTTTTAGGCGGTTCGAGGTCGGGGACGCAAGGAAGGGGCACTCCACGGAGAAAAGTTGGCAAGACTGGGTAAAATCAAAGCTGATAATCAATCCAGTGGCGTCTAGAATTTGCGCATTTCATTTTGCATTTGTTTTGGAAGTGGTATTTGTTGAAAGATGTAATTCCAAACGTTTTTATTTAAAGGAAAAGAATTTACAACTTAATAATAATAAAAACTGTTGTGTAAACGGTTGTTTCTAAACTGAAACGTTAACTGACGTGCCCTACACATGCACAAGTTTGCACGACGGGCGCCACGAAAAATCAAACTCGGACATCGAGTCGCATGCCAAGCAAGTTGTGGCAGTTTTTTAATACACCCGGTCAATTTTGTGCGCGAGCTTTGGCTTTTTTGTCAGATATGACAGTTTTGCATGACCGTGTATACCCCGATATTCATTAGTCCCGTTACACATGAGACATACGAATGCTCTATGTCCTACGCCTGCGGCGCTATTCTTGGCCATTCGCATCTGTCCAATTCGCTTGCATCTTTTTTCAAATCGAATAAAAACCAAGGTTAGTTTATATTTATACTGGGAATAGGTTGCGACACATCCTCAACTTTTAGGCGGTTTGAGGTCGGGGAGGCAAGGAAGGGCACCCCACGGAGAAAAGTTGGCAAGACTGGGTAAACTTAAAGCTGTTGATCAATCCAGTGGCGTCTATAATTTGAGCATTTCATTTTGCATTGTTTTGAAAGTGATATTTGTTAAAAGATGTAATTCCAAATGTTTCTTATTTAAAGTGAAAGAATTTACAACTTAATAATAATTAAAAACTCGTGTGTGAACGGTTGTTCTAATAATACAATAAACTGTATATCTCCGGCACTGAACAACATGGCCGAAAAATGGGATATGTGACGTCACCACACGTCAAAGAAACATGGCCGAATGTCGCGACCCTATATTGACCGACTTTGATAAAAACCTACTTTTGGTATTTTTGACCACTCGCACAATTTGCTGGTGTTCGCATTAAATAGCGAGCGGTGCTTACCGCTCACAACGAGTGAAAGTCAATCGAAAGCTAAAATTACAACCTATTGGTGTATGTGTATCTATTGATTTTGGTAGTTTTTTATCGAATTGCCATTATTATTAGATCAAAATAAATGGATGATATGCATAAAGATGCAAATATTGAAGTTCTGAAAAGTGCAGGTAAATGAACATTATAGATACAACCAATAAATTAGTTTCAATCCATTCAAATATCTAAGTGAACGAAAATTTATTAAAATCTTAAGTATAATGTACCTAAGTATTTATTTACCATTTATGAGAGCTGACAAGATAGAAGAAACACTGATATAATAAGCGAGATTTTGTTGTCCCTAAATTTATTCGGCTCGATGACACGACTTTTTTAACCAAAAAAAAAAAAAAACAATTCGAAAAAATATTAATACAAAAGGAAATCTTTTATTTTGTCTTTTGTCTAAATACTTAATAAGTTAACATAGTAAAAGGATAATGCCAAGTAAGAAGGCTTGAGACACTTAATAAGTTATATTTTATAATAAATCAGGAAGGACAATAGAAGTCCAAGAAACATCCTTTGTATTTTATTTAAAATACTATTTTTCTAATAGTATAAAACCACGAATGTGGCACAAATGCTAAAATAATAACAATAATGTTCTAACAGACATATGTGTTAAACTAATTTGCACTAATGTTATAAAAAGTCAACATTAATAATTTGCAATATTAATAAAATAGTAACATATAATGAATTTATATCAATTCTTTTAAGACACCTGCAAGCTTTTTAATTTATTTACTATTTTCTGCTTCCTGTGTCACTAGTTTTAAAATTTGACAGTTTGCAAATAAATTTATTAGAAATTATTAGAAAAGTACAAATGAATTTGGCTGACTAAGAAACTGAAGAGGAATTTATACTGTTTTAGTATTATTTCTATAAAAAGTAGGTACATACAATTATCTAAAATTAAATAATAAATGCATAGTTATGAAGAGAATAATTGTCTCCCTTAAATAAGAAGGCTATGTATGATTTTTTATTGCAATATGGGTGTGCTGCAAAAATTACAATTAATAAGTTTAGATCAATAAAACATGTATTAAATGGTATTTTGGAAAACTTTTATACGGTCGTGGATAAAATATAGTATGTATCACATTCATAAAGTGTCTTTCTTTTACTCATGGTATTGCCGCACTCGCGTAACGGCTCGTGCCGTCTAACTTCCCATTCGTAAAAAAAAATATCACTTTATGCACTTGTTAGATAAATTACTCATAACGAGCAAAAACAAATTTTTAATAAAGAAAAAAAGGTCCTTACGTTTATAAAACATACACAATATTCGTTTTTGCGTTAAAAATGTTTTAAGACCAAAAAAGGTCTTTACCTTTTTTTGGCCTTAAACACACAACATGTATTTTTAAAGTTCATTTTTAAAGTATTTACATTAGAAAGTAGTTAAAGTAAATATAATTGTTTTTAGATCCCACAAATAATAGAGGTATAATTAATTTTAGAATATTAGGGCAAATTATAATACAATTAATTTTTAAGTAAGTACTTACAATAATTTACTTTATTAAGAAAATCCGCACAACAAAATAATTCATTTATGGTTTTTTTTTATTTCCACCCGGTATAAACCATAAAAGATTCACTTACCGTTTCATTATGCTTAAATCTTTTAAAATGGCCTATAATATGTCTTACTTTACAAGCTTCTTTGAATTATAAGGGCTCTACAGAATATCTTGTGAGAATAATGAGGAATTTTACTAACATTAATTTAGGTCAATGTTTTTAGAGACAATATATTACCTGCAAAAATTTATTAGATACTATAATTTAACTTTAAAAATTTTTACTCGTAAACTTATGGGACGGCATAAAGACCTTATACATTAAAATTAAATCATTTTCACGAATACAAAAAAATCATTATTGGTATGGTAAATTAAAAAACTTGCTTTTATTTATTTATTTATTTATTTATATATTTTTTCTATTTATATTTTATTACAGGTATTAAAAGGACGGTACAATATATTCTTTAAAATTGTGTCATAAGTTTCTGGAAGTTCATTACCGTTTTTAAATAATTTTTACATAGGTGTGCTTTTTCAATATTCTTTATTATTTTTCATATTTAGGCGTATTGTTTTTTATGTTGTGCTTTACTAACAATATTACCTATTAAAAAAAAAAATAATAATTATAATTTTTTATAACAGTACGGAAAACTGCAGATCGGAAAAGCACTTGCCCTTGTTCTTTGACCAAAAGGCACGCACGGTAAGAAAGGGACAAAAATAGTTCTAGTATCTCTTTTTACGACAACTCTTAGCACAATAATACGGCAAGGCTGAACCTAATAGGTATATGCTCTAAGGGCTTATTTGCCTAACACTTTTTTTTGCTGCTTGCCGATACAACCGGAGCAGCCACGAGCGCGCTTGCCTAACACTTGGTCGCTTGGAATTTATAGTTAACACTTGGTCGCTGACTATAAATTGCTTCCTAAATGATTTTTAATAATATGTAAATTGTGAAAACTTCAAATCAAGTAATTAATTACTGAGAATCACAAATTACGCCACCTAAACAGTAAAAAATATTATTTAAAGTACTCACGACGGCGATGTGCTTACAACCAACTCGCGACATAAAATGAGTCTTTAAGAACCAGAGCGGACCTTCCCTCAAACCAAAAGTAAAGCTCAACCTTATTTATCGGAGCCAGGGTGAACTAATAATTAGTATGAGATGGTAATAGCATACAATTATTCCATAGGTCCATTTTCACCAACTTTTCTCAGCGCTAAGTAAATAATAAGTCTATGTTAAGTGTCTATAAGTATTCTCTGCCTAGCGCTAAGAATATCCTAAAACAGTTAGTGGAAATGTGCATTAGAGCCCTTTGGCAAAAAAAAGTTTCATTCCGTTGGAAATTCATGTTAAAAACATATATTTTTTTTTAATTTGTTGTATTTAGTTTTCTTATCTTCTCTTTATAAATTGTTTTAAAATTACATGAAGATTAAGGTCAAAATGCAAAACCCTGGTGAAAAGGTAAGATGGCACCTAAACACGTTAGTGTTGCCAAGGCCTAAAATAAAAGAATCTTCCCTTTGTAATGCGTAAATAGAGTACAAACGCTGTAAGTTCAACAGAGCTATGTCATCAACGACCAAATGTTTGCATACCATACCACCGACTTGTCATGTATTTTTACCATAGACATTGGTTAATTGTAGCACAGAATAACTAGCTACCACAAATTCTAGATAGAGGGTTTATGTAGTCGACAAGACGTATATAAACATTAGTAAGTACATCTGAACCTTATAAGCAGACCACACACAAGCGGCAAAAAGGGGTAAAGTTGAATTAAAGTAACTGTAGAGGCCTTCGTTAATATTTATTTCCAATTATGTGTATTAAATAAAAATAGTAATACACATACTAGGTGTAAAAGCCACGGACGTACATATAGCTTTTTTATTGGGGTAGAGTCTGACTGCCAAAGAAATTGAAATAAAAAAATTTAGGACGAAAAAAAAGTTTCTTACTTTTGAAAAACATTAATTTTACTAATTTTGCTACCACAAAATGTTGTCTTTTTTGTTTGTCTTTCCATACAATTTTTTTTTACTCATGCTAAGGAGGGAGGGGTTCAAACCCCCAACCTTATCCGCCTTTACAATCAATACATGAATTAAAAATTAAAACATTTATGTATTGACCAATCTTTTGCGTAGGAAATAAATTTAAATTTAAATATTATGTAAAAACGGTGATATTATTTATTTAGTGTAAAGTTAGATATTAGCGATATTAAATAACCATGCAAAGAAATTTTTATTTAGGCAAAAAACCATATATCAAATTAAAAAAACTAAGAGATTAAAATTGTTTAAAACTAAACAAAAAGTATGCAAAGTATTTTTTATTTTAGGAGAAGCAGCAGCATTCATTTTTTTTCTGAAAAAATATTTACCAAGTAGACCTCATGGACGACACTGGCACTGGTAAAAAATATTTTTTTTAATTCTAGAAAAACTGTCTTATTTTTTTAATATTTAAGCTGGTTTATATAAAAATTTAAAGGTCCCTCTTCTTTAATTTAGACTTTTTATTTTTTATAAAGCCCCCCAACTATAGAGGTTCAAAAAATTATGTGCACATATATCTTTAGAGGATTAAATTGCCTACGAAAAACGTCTTATTAAAAACTTTTATAAAAAGTTACACCACAAAAATACAGGTTGATTTGGTAAATTCTGCAGTTTCAGAATCAGTAATTAGATTTATATTACCTCTTTAAGTATACAACTTACGACAAAAGTACTTTTTTAATAAAACACACTCTGTATTTAAGAGGTTTAAATAAAAACATCTTTAATACTTTTAAATAAATCCTAATAATAACACATGCCCACAAAAAAAATAGGTGGTGTGTGCTGGGTGTCGGACCCACCTAGTCGGGCGTATTTTCTCCCACTGAATACTAATCTGAAGTCAAAACTGAAGGTCAAACAGCAAAAAACGAATTGCGGGGAGGAGGTGCACCAGCAATTTTTTTATATTCTAAGGGGGTTATGTAGCATCTTATTTTAAAGGCCCTTTGATACCCTATATAACGCCACTATGTTTTCAAAAATCGGCCCAGCCGTTCCAGACTTACAAGCCAAAACCATTAAAACCGCACTGTATAGTACTTAAGCCAAATTTCAAATTGTAAATCTGGAACGACTGATTTTTAAAAACAAAGTGGCGTTAAATAGAGAATCCAAGGGACCCTAAAATGAGGTGCTACATAACCCCCTTTCAATAAAAAAATGCTAGTGCCTCCCTCTCCCCGCAATTCGGTTTTTGCACTTTGACCTCTGGTTTTAACTTTAGAGTCATGTTTAGCGGAAAAAAACCCTAACTACGTAGGTTTAACACCCAGCACACACCACCTATTTTTTTGTGGGCCTGTGTAAGTTTTAATAGGTATATTACTGCAGCTGCTATTACTAGGAAGCGTACTCCATATTTCCAAAACTGTACAGTGTGTTTACGTAAGTTGGCGACGATTGGAAAACTATTTTATTATCTATGTTACGAAAAAAAATATACTCTGTAAAAAGTTCTGCACAGTCCAAAACTTAAAAGGCAACTATCAGCTATCAATTTAATATTAGCTGTCTACCAAGTCTGGACACAAATGTAATTTTTACTCAAGAGTATAGTACCTGCATTTTAACTAATGTCGAAAATTGTTATAAATAAAATGTAAAGAAATAAAAATAACTTTTGTTTACGACCGTTAAAAAAATGCTGTTTTTTAAATCGTTAACAGCAAAATAAAGTACTTCATTCCAGTACACTACATAAAGTGTTAAAAAGTAACTTTTTTAACACTTCAAAGCTTTTTCACCCTTTTAATTAGTGTTTTGTTTCCATGCCTACTACAATAAACTTAAATATCAATTTGACATCATTGTGACAGTAAACGCGACATCAACTGTACCAAACTGTCAATTACCTTTAATTTCGTCATTATTTCTTTTAGTTTATGTGTCACTAGTTTTAAAATTTGACAGTTTGCGAACGCCGCTTTAAGAGGTTTCTGATTATAAACAATATGAAAAGAAAACAAAAGTTTAAAGGAAATATATCAAAATCAAAGCTGTTATCAATGACTTTTATCGAAAAGTCTTTACTGACTCGACAAATATGTCATATAAATAAAAATTAATTATGAAAAAATACCTGTAAATTTTTTTTGTAGTTTCAACTTCAAAGTCGTCGATCATGTATGTGTCCAAAAACATCTTATAGCCTCGTTAAGTACCTTTAATAAATCACTAAAGAAACCACAGGTGTTTTTCGAAAGCAATATGTTACCCTTTAGTCTTCTTTCTAAATTAACTTTTAACGCTCAGGAAATGGAGTTTTTGCGCTTGCTAATGAGACGATTAGGAGGATGTAAGTGAAATAAATTGCTGCTTTGGCCTTAAACCGAATAAAACATATTTTGAAAACCAAAATAACGCTTTATTATTTTTAATATAAATGATATATATTGTGTTCACATATTTTAAAAACCTTAAACAACGTCTAATAATTTTTATAATATTAATGAAATATATTGTGTTTACGAATGGACTTAATTATACATGTAAATAAACCTATTTTTATTATTTTGAAAAAAGGTATTTTTATAAAAAAATTTTGCTTTTAATATTTATTATAATATAATAAAGTAGTTTGCTTTGTCTCAAATGCTAAAAACTATAATTAAATTCGCCGTAGGATATTGAATAAAAAGTGTAAAAGTAATCAAAAGTGTTTAATAATATTTTTGCATTTGGTTATGTTTTTTTTTTAGAAAATTAAGGTTAATGTCACAAAAAAATAAAACAAAAATATTTATTTATTATAATAGCTTCAAAAGAAATAATACCCCAATATTAGATTTAAAATTAAGAAAATGGTATTTTGGGAAATGATTTTTTTTTATTAGCATAAAAAAGTAATAAAACTATTAACTTTTTGTTAAATGAATCGTTATTTTTTTAGGTTACTACTTACATGCACTTTAACTTTACTTGATATTGTATGCACATAAAAAGTTAAATCAATTATTTTTAAAAATAAAACATTCATTTAAGTATACATCTTATTTTTCTAAGTGATGATAAGTAATAAGAAAAAAATGTATAAAACTCCTTTAATTTATTTATATGCTTTTAAATTAAGTATTTTTTTTTCAAAACAGTATTTTAAAGCACTCTGTAGATCATAGGGCAATTTTTATTAAAGTTTTTAGCATTTTAGAAAAAGCAAAAATTCTTATAAAACAATACTTTTTTCGAAATACTAAAAATACAAAAATTTACTGGTATAGTTAAGTCCATCCGTAGACACATTGTATCTGGATTTTTTTCCATAATCATTAAAAAAAATCTGTTTTTTAATCGTTAACATAAAAATAAAGTACTTTATTTTAGCACACCACATAAAGTGGTAAAAAAGTATTTTTTTAATTGTTTGACGTTGTTTTTTACACTTTGAATTAGTGTTTAGTTTCACTTCATACTTCATTTTATGTAAATATGAATTTATACAATGTAACAACAACAGTAAACGCGACCTTAACGAAACTAAAGGTTCAGTTACCTTTGATTTCGCCATTATTTACTTTTAGTTTATGTGTCACTTAATTTTATACTTAAGAGTTTGTTGTTAATAAATTTAATGGTTTTCTTTTAAATAATAGTAATAATACCTTGGACCTTGCAGAACTTTTATAGTGATAAACTTTTTTCCCTAAAATGTTAATAACAAAGTTTTCCATATGACGCCAACTTACACAAACACGATATAAAACAAAAATTTTGAAAATTTTTATACGATAGTAAAAAAATACCATTTGCAACAAATGCATAATTTTTTTACTAATAGGATTGCCGCACTCGCCTGATTTCCCATTCTTAAAAAAAAGTGTCAGTTTTTATCAGAAATTTATCTTAAATCTCTTGTTTAACTTAAAAAGTCAGGAAAAACCATATGAATGTCCATTTAAAGTAAATAAAAAACAAAACTATAAGTTTCTGTAGTTTGATTATAATCATAAAATATATTTTTAGACGATAACATGCAACATTAAAAAAAACAAATATTTTTTTCTTTTCTTGTACTTTTACAGATTATATACGGGGTGTCGGTAAAAAGTGTGAAAAAATGCTACTTTAAATTTTTAAGGCCAAAATATGACAATCTAACAAAACTTAATTTAGTACAAAAGTAAATAATTTCGAGGATACAGAAAGTCAAAAGTCTAATTTAGTTGTAGTTTTTTTAAGTAATTTTGGTAATATTAGGTGTATTGTCACAGTATTTGGCTGCAGGAGGTTTTGAAAGGTCGTAAATTAGAATCCATTTAAGGTCTTTTTACGTGTCTATCATATTTTCTTAAATTATGTAACATATTATGTTGTTTTGCAAGGTGTCGTTTACATATAATTTAAAAGCTTATCTTTAGTGGTAAAATTATAATATTATACCTTTGTGATATAAATTTACTTTAAATTGCTACTTATTGGATTAGAAAAAATACCTTCCAGTTATTAAATTTGGTCATTAAAAAATATTTTATCTAATTTTATTTTTAATATATTGAATTTGAGTATTTTATTGACGTTAAAATAAAAATATTACTCTTTTATCCAAAAAATAATACCCAATTTTAAAATTTTTAGTAACAGCCTTACTTTAAATATTATTTTTGTTAAACAGGAATATTAGGTACAAAAATGCTGTTTAAGGTTATGGAAAAAGACGGAGAAACTTTTTAATTTACGCTTTGTTAAAAAGTTGGTTAGATATAGAGATAGCAGCAGTAGTTACTTTTATTACCTATCTATTGGTACAAAAAGATAATTGCTATGATGAAAATATTTAAAATATAACACAACGTTAAATACAAAAAGTTACGTAGAATTAAAAGGTATACCTCAATACTTAGCTCTAACTTAATTTACCTATTTAAGTTTCACACGTGCATAAAAATTAGAAAAAAAAGATTAAATTAAAGTTTTTGATATAAACATTATTATTATTTGGATTGATGCCTATTTAAAAAGACTTGATTATTTGTGAAATTATAGAGTCCTTATTAATGTACTTGCAACAAACCAAATCGGGAGGAGCGCAATTAAAGGTAAAAAGAAAGAAAAAGATAAATACAGCATTTCTTGTGTTTTCTTAAATTGTTGTCCCAATCGGCAAAGGCGCAAATCGAAGAAAAAAGAATTTAAATTTTTTACCTGAATACCTTTTTTCCTTTTTTTTCTGTGAAAAGAAATTTATATTGGGTTACTACTGCAAAAAATAAACCTCAATTTAACAATGATTACATGGACGCAAAATTAACTCTTTGCTTCAGTAAAAAACAAGCATTGATCCGGCACTGTGGTTAGCTTAAAAAATATAAAGTTGGCAAAATTTAAAAAATACCCTTTAATTTGTTAAAAGCTATTAAAATATTGTTTAATGTATCTACTTACTTTAAATAAGAACAATACTAAAATAGTTGTTTAAAGTGGGACAATTTAAAAGTTGGCAAAGAAAAAATATCGAGGCGTAACTTTTTATTTGAAATACTTTATAATTTATTTAAAATAAGGGTATTATACTCTTAGAACATTTTTAATTTTTTTGACATTTTCGGTATATCTTTTACCTTTTTATAAAACTAAGTACCACCATTATAGCCCAGGACAATGCAAATAAAAATTAAAGCAATAACAATAAAAAAAACTTTTAATTTATTGTACACTAAACAAACCACAATGTATTAAACCAAAATAGGTCCAGTGTCCCGAAATTTTTTAAAACATGTTGGAAATGTTAAGCGTGTCTAGGTTTGTAATGTTTTCGGTACAAAATAACTTCAATAGAATTGAAGCACAATTTTTAAATAGAATTTTTTTTAAAATACTGTCCAAAATTAAATAAAATATTTCTTGCAATCATACCTTCTTCCGGATTTTATAAATTTTTATTTTTTTCTGATTTCCAGAAGTCATAAAAAAATGTTAAGTTGACAATAAAATAAATTTAAACAATAAAACCTAAAAAGAAAACAAAAAAACAACTTAGATCTTTTTTTCTAAAATTCATTAATATATACTACATTATCCAAAGTTTAATGCAAGAAATCTGGTGGCATCTGATTTTTAGTAAACTCTTTTATAAATATTATGTAAAGGTGGCCGAAATTTGGTTTTAAAAATACAGATCAAAAATAAAAAAATCTCAATTTTCTTAAAACACAAATCGATGGCACTAGAATATCGACAAAAATCTAGAAACTGTCCTGAAAATTAAAGATAAATCCACAATATTCATAATTAAATACTTCTTAACGGTAAGACACACAGTTTTAGGAAAAATTTGCATTTTTATGTGTAAATAAAAAAAAAATAAGATGAAAATATCTTAATTAAAAAGTTTACCAAACCATTAAACTTTTTCTGGAATAACTGCAACAACTTTACCCTTTTTAAATGTTTATTTAGGAAACTAATTACTGAAACTCACGAAAACTGAACGATTTGGCCTTGTTTGATTGTTGTGTACATTGCACTCTTCCGTTTTCTCACGCAGACTTTTAATAGGATTTTTAGTGGACTGAAATGAGTATCAAGGGGTTTATTGAATTTCTACTGAAGTAGAAAAGTGGACTACCATCCTTTATTTCAAATAAAATAAAAAAGTTTTTTTTTTTAAATAACTCGGGCGGGTGTAAGGCATCACTATTTTTTTTAATATGACTGTTCTTTAAATGTACACTTTTTGAACAGATATCTAATTACAATGACAGTTTTTTAAACAGCCAATTCTTTGAACAGACTGTTTTTTGAAGTTTTTGAGAAATGGTAAAATGTAGGAAATTTAAACAATACATTATCTTATCTATATATTTATTAAAGATGTTTATTATTAATTTATATATAATTTTAATATATTATCAAAAAACAGAAAAAAAAGAAAAAAAAAAAAAAGAAAAAGCGTATAAAAGAAGAAAAAAATCAAAAATCTAGAGACAAAGACAAATTACAAGTCATAGGGCAGGATTCTTGAAATTTATGTGAATATCGAAAGTGAATGCGAGTATTCTGTGGCCGTAAAAATATTAAGCGAGGCCTTTTTGTTTTTTTGTTTTTTTTTTTCGCTTGAAAATTTTATGGACTGAAACCAAGGGACTGTTGTTTTTTTTTTAAAAGCATAAACAACGGGTATATAATAAGTTACGGGACCCTTTTTTGCTCTTTAAAATTTTAATGACTGAAAACAAGGGGCTGTTGTTGCTTTTTAAAAATGAGGCAAGAATTTTTTTTTTTTTGTGAGACAATAGCATGTGTCCTAGGGCGTCACAATACAAATAGGTTTGGGAACCTCTGCTATAAGGTTTTTATGAGAAAAGCAAGCGATAAAACGATTCAGAACTAATCGCCGTCCAGCCACTCAGATACAACCAAATTAATCTTTACTTAGGAGATTATCTTCCCTTAAATTTAAAGGGATAACGGCACTTATTAAATAGATAAGTAAACATGAATAAAAATTACATAAAATTAAATTTATAATTATAAATTTTTAAATAATTGTCTGGTCTCAAAATTTCCCAAATTGTCTATTCGAAAAACTGTTCAAATATAATTTTTTTATAATAACGAAAAATAATTATTGCATTTTTTTTATTTACACCTTTATACCTTTCTTGTTAAAAGTGCAAATTTCTTTAAAAAAACCGACTTTGCCATGCAGTTCTGCCTAAATATAGCTTGTCAATCGTTTTTGTCATTGACTACACCTTAAAAGTGTACCAAAAACCTTTTTTTACAAATTTTATTTGTTTAATTGAAAATATTAAAAAGAAAGACCTTTTTGTATAAAAACACTTTTATAATAACATTAAAAAATGAAGATGGATACTGGGAGATAATGTTGGCAGCACTGTTTAAAAAGACTATCTATAAGTAGTCTAATTGAACTAATTGTTTTTCAAATCTAATTTTTCATACTTTAGTAACATTTTTTTATTTGTATTCACCTTTTTTAATTTATTTTTTTACTTCTTAATAGCAATAAGAACTAACCAAAACTGTTTTTATCGTTTTTTTTTGCTAATGCTGTGTGTGTTGTTTTTATTATTTGTTTATTCATGATTTTTAATAAAATAATTTAGTACAATTAAGGGGTCCAGAGTAAACCACCCAAAAAATAAAAAAAGTCAACATGGACTAATGCTAATTATTATATAATGTAGTAGCTTATTTAGTCTACTCTGGCTTTGATAAATTAGTTATATGCTATTAAAAATGCGTGTTAAAGCCCATTTTTCAATTTGTTTGATGGTCCGAATTGGTTCTCAACGCTTTAATTTGTCATTTGTAAATGTGTCGAGGCACGCTAAACCAAAATTAAAGCAGAGATTACAACGGCTTAAAGTGAGTTTTGTTAATAGTTGTCATTAACGTGGTCAACATATTGAATTAAATTCCCGAATAAGTCATCCAAAGTAAATGGGAAAATAATTAAACAAAACTAACATTGTTGTTTATAGGTTTACAACTTTTTTTTACTTTATTATTTTTTGGGCAGTCCTGTTTCTGCCAGTTTTTTAGTGTTAATTTATGGTAAAAAACTTTGTGTAAATAACACAGGTCAACATTTGATCCGAGAAGGGACACTGAACCTGACAAGGGTTGGGTACGCTAATTCTGAATCTGAGGTTGGTTAAGCTCTATCACGTCAGATTCAAGGGCATTTGAAGGTCAAATCGACAAAAATTGTCTGAAAAATTTGAAAAAAATCATACGTATGTTTTTTGGTCGGTTAAATTCAAGCCGCAGTTATATTTACCATTCAGGGACATCTAAAGGTCGTACCGAGGTCAAATCGACAAAAGTTACATACATATAAATTTGGATCACTGAACTTATAGCCGCTTTTATTTTTACCATTCAGGCCATTTGAACGACAAAATGGTCTCAAAAATCTGAAAAATATATACATAAGTTTTGGGATGACTTTGATCAAAGCCCCAGTTACTTTCACCATTTAAGAACATCTAAAGTTCGTATCATATATATATCATTCGTCATTTGAAGGTAAAAGCAAAAATTTCGGTCGAAAAGTACGAATACTTTTTAAAGATTCTTTTAGATAAAATTTTTGAGGTTTTTTAGATTTTAATAGCAATTTTTTGCTTTAACCTTTAAATGATCTTGATAGGACATTTAGATGTCCTTAAATGATAAAAGTAACTGTGGTTTTGATTAAAACCAGCCTAAAAACTTATGTGTACATATTTTCGCATTTTTTAGACCATTTTTGTCGATTTGACTCTTCACCTTGAATCGTAAAAATAAAAGTGCTACTAAGTTCAGTGATCCAACTTAATATGTATGAAAGTTTCAGATGTTTTCGAACATTTTTGTCGATTTGACCTTCATATGCCCTTGAACCTGACGTGATAGAGCTTAACCGAACTCGGATTCGGAATCAGTGCCCCTACTTTTACCTATACTATACTTAAAGTTTGGAACAAAAGGAAACAGAGATAAGTATATATATCTGTTTTAGTTAACAAAAAAATGAACATACAATAGAGAAACTCGTGGTGCCATACGTATGCATCCCTATACGGTTCTACTGGACAAGACCCGAACTTTCCACTTTGTTCGTTCTTTTATCTTCAGAGTTTCTAAAATGTGGAACCTGCTGCCCTCGGAGGTCTTTCCTTCCCCCTCCAAATCTTCAAGTATTTAAGTCCCGTGTCAACAAGCTTCTTCTTACCTCGCTTAAGACACCCACGTTGCGTTAGTATTTGGGCTTTTGGCCTTCGTGGATTATTTAAAGATTAAAAAAAAGACATAAAACAATAGAGTTAGCCTAACAAAAATGCTTTATATATTTTTGAGGGCATGAAAAATGCTTTTGAATTTCTCCGAATTAATTTGCCTCACTTTTCTCTATCACCGTAAAATCGGACTCGGTGCGGTTATGTGTGGCCCGACCTTTATTGTCTGCCATATTTTGACGAGAAGGTAAGACGCAAAGCGCCAAATCTCGAGAAATGTTTGAAACTTTCTACCGAGGTGTAAAAATTACTTAAACCTGTTTTTTTTCCAACAAATAAATATTTTAAAGGTGACCTGTTTCTTATGTCTATTACCTAACTAACCAGAACTAACCACTAGAAAAAAATGTGAATATTGAATATGTTAAGTTTTATAAAATTTAATTTCACCCTTGCACAGGGTGTCGGGATTTCGTTGCAATTGCAGGGTATCTTAGTTAATATTAGAAATAGCCTTGCGGTTTTCGCAAAGTGTTGTTATTTTTTGAGTTTTAACTGTTTTATGTTACCCATCATCCTTATTTACCCCTTGGTTCCTCAAGTTTATTCACTTACTAATATGAAGTCCATATCCTTGACCAGTGATTTTCAACCTGTGGATCGCGAGCCCCTGAGGGTCGCGAAGCTTATTAGGAGGGTCGCGAGAGGTCAAAAGAAACTACCTAAAAAAATCAATAAAGTCCTAAAAGATTGATTTATTAAGAAAAGAGATATACTAGTAAACATCAATAAAAACGAATTAACAAAAAAATCCAATTACTACTTATTAATTCTATTGCGACGGTTGCGCTCGTTTTTAATTGATTGACTTTTTCTATCTTAGACCCATTTTTGCTACCTTGAAAATAAGGTTTTTCTCTTAATTTAGGTGAATTTTTTGTTTACTTGATTTGGACCATTAATGAAAATGTCAACTCGCACACATACGAAATGGCAAATGGAACATTTTAAGGCCTCAGTAGTAAATTTTGGGTGTTTTGTTTGTTTTTTTACCAAAAGTTATCCAAAATGGGGAATTGAATTCCGTGTGTAACATCCTAGATTTTCTTTAAGCTTAGTTGTCAAATTTGGGGACCAACCTTTCCAATGTTTGCCCATATCTCTTGCACAATTCTTCTTTCAAATTATTTAATAACAGTTTTATTTCAGCTATTATGTATATGCATTGATGTTTATCTCACACCGACTTCTTCATGTGAAAATGAAAGACTGTGTCGATAAATATGATTCGATTTTTTTATTTAGGTATAGACGATGACAACAAGTCAATTTTTTGGTAAAGCCAGGAATGTTGTCTTTTGCAGTGATGACTAAAGATTTTTATTCAAGATATTTAACTGCTTGAATAAGTCAGAAAAAAACTAATTTTAAAAGGAATTCCGCAACAAATCGCATGTTTGCCGCGCCACCTGAGCCACACCTCACTTGGCGGATTCGATGTAAGGCCCAATATTATAAAAGTATTGGTAAACTGAGCAAAAACAGACTTAGAATTAAACTGGAGTTTAAAAATTAAAAATAAACACAAAAAAAAAAGTCTTGAAAAAATAACTTGTTTATTTTAAGTTTAAGCGTTACTGGAGTACCAATTCTTAAAGCTCAAGTTTTAAACATACGTTTTACGATAATTCGACATAGTCATACCGGCCCAAGAAAATTTGTTTTTCATACTACATATGTATTTATATGCAAATCCTTAATATGAGGACGCATAAAAATGTATGTATGGATTGAATATTTGTAGTATAATAACATAAAAACGTAAAGGATGCGGGGGAGGTAGCAAAATATTTTTCCTACTAGGGGGTCGTTTCCTGAAAAAGGTTGTTTAGTTGTTGTCCTAGACTATCAAAAATTCAATTTTTAAATTAAAAATAATAATTCAGGGTTTAAAAGTATAAAATAACTATATGGCAATGTATATTTTTAGAAAAAAACTCACCCCGACCAAATTATCGCATATGCTCGATTTTCTCTACAAGCTTTAAAACAAATGCTTTTATTTAAATGGCCATATCTCTTTTAATAATTAGGTTATCAAGACAATTAAAAAAATGGTAAAGAAAGGTGAAGGTATAACTTTGGCATAACTGTTGTTACTTACTGTTAACTGTACATTCTTCAGGGCGATTGAAAGTTTTTGGCCAAAATAAATAATTTTTAATCGCCCTGGGTGATTGCTGTTAAAAGGCAGTAATCTGCATTTTGCGAATAAATTATACGCCTACTTATTTTTCATGTTTTTTCATCACAAATTTATTTATTCTTTTTTAACAGCATTTCATACAGGGAGATTAAAAATTATTTATTTTTGTCAAAAACTTATAGTCACCATCTGGAATATATTGTTAACAGTAAATAACAACAGTTACGCCATGGTTATAGTGATATGGTCATTTAAATAAAAGCATTTTTGTATTGAAGCTTACGAAGAAAATCGAGCATATGCGATAATCGTGGCAGGGTGTGTATATTTTTAAATCTGGCACTGACTTCTACGTACAAATATCCACTAATCTTTTTTTTCTTTTGTTGTAAGTTACAAGACAACTAGTACCAAAATAGAAAAAAAATGCCCTTTATGTCACAAACAAAAAGATACAGTCATATGTTTTTCAATTAAAACACTATGAGAGAACCGTTAGTCTCTATCTCTAATAATATTCAAAATACCATACAAAATCTGGACACCCTCTACACTAAAAAGCAAAAAGAAAATTTAATAATAATTACTTCTTGCCCATTTTTATTTTTTAAATATTAACTTTTTTACTTTTTATCTTAAGTTATCTAAATAGATGCTAAACGGCAAATCAATTTTTTTGTCTTTATTCTAAATTCGACCCTAATGAACACTTTTGGTTTATTAACTTTAAAAATCAAAGATCGACTTTTTCCTGAGTAAACTCTTTTACGATTTGCAATTAACGTTTGTTTGAACTTTTCACGACAGAACTGAAAAATAATTAATATGCAAATAAAAGCAAATGAAGTGCTGAGGACGTTGAGAATATTTCCGAACCAATTTCCGGAACATTTGGCCCTCGAAGAGCACCATTCTAGTTAAACAGTGTCGTTCTAGTTTGTTATAATATTGTTATAAAAAATAGTTTTCCAAATATTTTTAAGAGTACCTCTACCTAATTACGTCAAAAATATAATAATACAAAAATATATTTGCAGTAACCAGGCCAGGGATTGCAAACCTTTACGTAACAACGTGCCATTTTTGTAAAGAAATATTTAGTGAAGTGATAGACGTACCATCAAATATTTTTACCTTTGTAATTTTGGGAAATGCATGTGTTCATTTCATATCAACATAAAGAACGAAAATCAGAAAAAAACAAGAAAATGGACCTTTTTATCACATTGTTAGGCCAGGGATTGCAAACCTTTACGTAATAACGTGCCATTTTGTAAAGAAATATTTAGTGAAGTGATAGACGTTACCATCAAATATTTTTACCTTTGTAATTTTGGGGAAATGCATGTGTTCATTTCCATATCAACATAAAGAACGCAGAAAACTGTAGAAAAAAAACAAGAAAATGGACTTCTTTTTATGTTTCTTTTCATAGAAAATTTATTATTACTATTTTTTAAAATAAACTCTAAACATCAAAAATTATTTTACCGATAAAAATTCCCAAACCGCTAAAATGCATGATAGTGCTTAATAAATTTTGTGATCAGTGACGTCCAACGCCCAAATTTTTTTCTCGCTTTATTAAAGAGGGAAACTTTTCTCGTATTTTTCAATACATTTTTGGATTTAGTTAACTACAAAGTCGGTCTATATAGGGTCGTGACATTCGGCCATATTGTGACGTAGACATTTTGGAATTTACATATAAGGCCACTTTACGTCACTTGGGCAAATGTACCATATGGAACTATCTTTTGGGACAATGAGACCGGTGGACCATCAACACTAACTTTGCATTAAAAACCAACTTAACTTATTGAACTAATTAAATTTAGTACGGGCATATCCCGAGGGATAGCCCGTACAGGGCTTAACTCAAACTTTAACTCTTTACTTGTCTTTACTAACTACTTCTCTGATAAAACAATCAATCCCCGTCTTCAAAATTTTGTTCTCTTTAAATATTAAATTTTTCAGTATTTGTTTTGCATTTCTACGCTACTCAGCTTGTTTAATGTTTTTGTTTTATTATTATAAGAGTAACCTAGAAAATTGTTTGATTTCTACTTTTTAAACCTTGACACTTCACGTATTGTTTTATGTACCAAATTTCCAATGTTAAGTAACCAATTATATTTAAATTTCCCAAAAATGTATATTTTTAAAATTCCCAAAATGTATACTTTTTTGTACTAGGTGTTCACATATGCCCCTTCCCTGAAAGCGTTGGACCCACAACGCTATTAGAAATCAGACAAATTTACCTTTAAACCAAAATTAGCAAAATTATCGAAAAACGATAGTTCCATATAGCTTACAAATATTTAAAACCTAACATTATGTTACTTATTATAAAAATTATATTTATCGTAAATAATCTTAACGTTTTATTAAATTTTTTGTTTTTTCCAATTAATTTTTTTTTCAAAAAATGCACGAAAAAATGTAAAAATAGTTTTTTTCTAAAAAATAATTCATTTAGGTTATATTTAACATTATGACTCTTTTTTTTTGAAATTTTAAAAATTCTTCCGGATAAATTATCTAAAATAATTATTTAAAAGTTCTAGAGATGTTTTTGCTGAAATAATTAGTTCAAATAAGATTTTAGCTTAATTGTTAAAAACCTTTTTTAAGCTTTTCTTTAAGTAGGTACTTTAAATAAATATAGTTTTAACGGTAAGATTATTTTTAGACAAAAATGACCTAATTATTGTTACTCATAAATTGTATTTTTTTTTATTAATCTTTAAGTTTACTAGATATTTACGTACTACACAAACAGCTAAATAAGCAAAAAAAGTTTGTGTTATTTAAAATTGACCCGTTCTGTAACAATAAAAGTGAACTTGGCCTTGTCTCGTCAGCAAAACGTTGAACCATTAAAAAGTAATTCAATGATTTATTTAATATACCAGTGGGAAAGAAAATAATTAACTATGTTTTACATGTACTATTAATTAGGTGACTTTTTTCTATTTCATCTTTTGCCCTTTTTAAATTTATTGGATAGTTTAAAAACAAAAAAATATCTCTTACATAAAAAGAAAATCAATTTTTTTTAAATATTTATACTTAGAAATTAACCTAATATTCCACATTTTTCTTATACTAGCCTTTATAAAAAAATTGCGTCCACCTTGCCTGCCTGTCCATGTCTTTGATGGTGCGTTCCAGTGGCCATTTGTCCCGTACTTCTCCACGTACCATTGTCTGCCTTTCATTCCCATTTTCTTCTTCTACATCAGGTTACTGCAGCCGCGTGCCAATTTACCCATATCCTGAGCTTTCTCAGGGCCGCTTAACTGTCTTGTACCCCACCATTCAAGACCATACTTCAGAGCTCTTCCCCATACTAGAGCTGCGGCTTCCAGTGCTAATGCAGCCTCATGCTGCTTCTGAACTTCGTCTTCACGACGTACCATACAACTTCGACACAACTAAATATATTTCCATATTCTTCTTTATCACTTCTGGCTAACACCATTTAGCCATATTTGAAAACTGAAGATATACCTTATCTTCCTTTTCTTGTAGCTACGCTGCTACCTCCTTGCAGCTACGCTACGCAACATATTTTTCCCCATCTTCGTCCTTTCACACACATTTCTTCTCCGGGGAACGGGACGCCTTTACCATATATATGGTATTTTCTTCCACAAATAAACTGAGGGGTAGGAAGGGCGTACCATAAGCGACTTTTCCTATCGCTTCACAAAGGGCACTGGAACTAGGGCGGGCACAGCTTACCATAACCGACGTTTCACAAAGGTCACTGGGAACGGGGGCGCCTCCACCATATGTGACGTTGACATTTTGAAATATACATATATGGGTCACTTTACGTCACTTGGGCAAATGTACCATATGGAACTATCTTTTGGGACCATGAGACCGGTGGACCATCAACACTAACTTTGCATTAAAAACCAACTTAACTTATTGAACTAATTAAATTTAGTACGGGCATATCCCTAGGGATAGCCCGTACGGGGCTTAACTCAAACTTTAACTCTTTACTTGTCTTTACTAACTACTTTCTCTGATAAAACAATCAATCCCCGTCTTCAAAATTTTGTTCTCTTTAAATATTAAATTTTTCAGTATTTGTTTTGCATTTCTACGCTACTCAGCTTGTTTAATGTTTTGTTTTATTATTATAAGAGTAACCTAGAAAATTGTTTGATTTCTACTTTTTAAACCTTGACACTTCACGTATTGTTTTATGTACCAAATTTCCCAATTATATTTAAATTTCCCAAAAATGTATATTTTTAAAATTCCCAAAATGTATACTTTTGTACTAGGTGTTCACATAAATAAATTTAGTTAATCAAATAAGTTAAATTAGTTTTTAAAAGAATGCCAAGTTAGTTGTGATGGTCCCACCATATGTGACGTAGACATTTTGGAATTTACATATAAGGCCACTTTACGTCACTTGGGCAAATGTACCATATGGAACTATCTTTTGGGACAATGAGACCGGTGGACCATCAACACTAACTTTGCATTAAAAACCAACTTAACTTATTGAACTAATTAAATTTAGTACGGGCATATCCCGAGGGATAGCCCGTACGGGGCTTAACTCAAACTTTAACTCTTTACTTGTCTTTACTAACTACTTCTCTGATAAAACAATCAATCCCCGTCTTCAAAATTTTGTTCTCTTTAAATATTAAATTTTTCAGTATTTGTTTTGCATTTCTACGCTACTCAGCTTGTTTAATGTTTTTGTTTTATTATTATAAGAGTAACCTAGAAAATTGTTTGATTTCTACTTTTAAAACCTTGACACTTCACGTATTGTTTTATGTACCAAATTTCCCAATTATATTTAAATTTCCCAAAAATGTATATTTTTAAAATTCCCAAAATGTATACTTTTTTGTACTAGGTGTTCACAATATTCCTTTAACGTGTGATGACGTCACATCTCCCATTTTTCGGCCATGTTGTTTAGTGCCGGAGATATACAGTTTATTGAATTATTAGAACAACCGTTTATACAACAGTTTTTAACTATTATTAAGTTATAAATTCTTTCACTTTAAATAAAAAAAAATGAAATTACATTTTTAACAAATATCACTTTCAAAACAATGTAAAAATAAAATGCGCAAATTCTAAACGCCACTGGATTGATCATCGGCTTTGATTATACCTAGTCTTTTCTTCGTGGGGTGGCCTTTCTTGCGTCCCCGACTTTAAACCGCCTAAAAGTTGAAGATGTTATTGACACATTTTGGAGTAATTGACAAATTTTTGTTTTAATTATATAGTCTAAGAGCCAGTGGATGGTTCATATGGCCAAAGCTTATATTTTGCTCAATAACTCTCCTATATGTACCTACCTTACATGACATGGGGTTCACTAAGCCGAGCCACGGTAGGTACAACATCACTCAATTAAGACAGGTAACCAAATTTGACCAAGTTTAATAGTATTTTACCAAAGTCACCGTTTAAACACATTAAAAAGTATATTTAATGCGACCAAAAAAATATTGAATTACGATTTAGCTGGTTTTAATTTCGTGGTAGACTTTTTCATTTTTTTTTTTCATTGACTGACTAATTTTTTTAATTGTTGCTTGCAAAAATATTCTATGATGCATAGATGAGTTTTTTTTTAATTTCTTAAAAATTTGTAAATTATATTTAGAGTTTTTTTTTATTTTTACAACCTGCATTTAAAAAGTTAGATGTTTAGACCATATACAGTAAATCTAAGTAAGCTGACGTCATATGGGCAACTTTTCAAATATAAATTTAACAAAAAAAAGTTATTCTTTATAATACATTTTGCATGGTTAGAAACCTAAAAGGCAATCCTAAGATAAAAAATTGTATCAGAGATAAAAATGTATTTTTCTTTCCCAATATAAAAGTACCTGTATTTTTGCTAGTATCAGAAAATATTATAAAGAAAAAATGTTTAAAAATAAAATTAAATATGTCAAATGATTTTTTACAACAAGGCAAGTTTTTATTTTTTTTCTGCTATAACGAAAAACAAAATTTGCACATTAGTGCATTATGTATTGTTCTTGTTTAAATAATAATAATTTAAAAATATATGTATGTATTTGGAATTGTCAACTAAAATTTATAAATAATAAATTCATTGTAGGTACTAACTTAATTTTTTCGTTACCAAAAATAAAAATTAAAAAAGTTTTTCTTCTAATAAACAATTACGGATATTTGAATTAGGCAGCCATATTTTAAATTTTTAGGCCCTATTTTTTTCTGATTTGGTTTGTAGGAAAAACATGAATTCCACGTAAATTTATAACAGTATACCCCACAAATTTATAAGAGATTTTTTTAATTATTTTAAATATTTACTTATAACTATAATTTTATACTACTAACCGCAAACACATAAACAAATAACATTTTTTTCCATGTTTTTTTTGGGATAGCCAGGAATAATAAATAAAGCTAGATACAAAAAAAGATTAAAACTTAAAAAGATGTATTGTTTAATACAAATAAAACATAAAACTTACATCAAAGTCAGTGGCATGCATACATTTTTTGTCAGAAATATTCGTTAAAGTCCGCTCGAAACTTCACTGAATTAGGTTATTTATTTAAATTACATTTTAATAAGCATTTTAAATCTTTAAATAACACTGACATATTTTATTTAAATTGCATTAAAATTATTTAGGATAATGCAAAAAGACGTATTTTTTTAGTTTAACACCCTGTATTTGGATAACAATGTATTTATAAATAATTTTTGATACAGAGTCACAGAATTTTCTTAACAATATTCTGTGACACCCAGTATACATTTTTTATTTTTTTTTCTTTCTTACCATGTTTCATTTCATTTGATCCTTTTCTTTTTTAATATTTTACTTCTGTTGTGTTTTTGTTTATGTCCGCTACTGTTTCTTGCCAATGGCGTATTTATCTCCCCTTGAATTGATTTTGACTAATCGAGGGTTTCGAAACAAAAGAATATTCATTGGACATTAACGATGGAATAGACTGAGTGAGCGGTTAGGCAAAGCTCGTTGAATTTTATCATTATAAAGTCATCGACTTTGCGTTTGGTTTACGAATTCGCAAATTTGTTTGGGGAAAACAGAAAAGAGTAATTTGAATTATTGATTTAGGGCAGCATTGTTTGTTTAAACGATTTGAAATATTTATGAATTTAGTGTGACTACTGGTTATTCACCGGTAATAGTGGAATACGAATTTATAGTGATATTTAACTACAGTAAAAATATTACCCCAGCAAAATAAACAAATAAGGCTCATGGTTTACAGTTGCTAAATGTATGTATTTTGGAATTAAAAAGATTGGCATTGTGTAATCCTAAATACTTTTTATTTAACAATTCTATGACCTTAAATTTATGTGAACTAATTTGTTTTCGTGTGCTTTAATTTAAAAAATTACATTTTTATTTAAAATTTAATTTTTATTGTAACTATTTTTAACTGTTTGGACCTGCAGTATAATTCTTTTTTTATATAGAATGATACTTTAGATAAATTAAATGCGTAGTGTAAAGAAAAAAGATGAACATGAAAGTTTTTTCTAAAAATAATATTGACCCAATATTCTCCTTAATATATTTCAATATTTCTGCTGATATTCATTCCCCAAGCAAAGTTATTAGTAACACTTTGCCACACAGTATTTCCACGGATCACGGATGGATTTTACAATGGCACAAATGTCTCGGCAACGTCGCTTATGCGCAATAAATATATTTGAGCGCATTATTAATTTTTTTAAATACAAAGTGATTTTACTAACATAATTACTAACTTCTAAAACATAGTAAAAGCTTGGTTTGCATATACCACAGTATCTGCTATTGGAAAAAACGTTACGTCTGCCAATAATACTGCACTTCATTTTTGTTTCCTTGCACTCAGAAATTAAAAAGCACTAATATCCACGCACTATTTTACTTTATCAACGATTATAAAGGACTAAATTCCTTTACAATCACAGTACACAAAATTTAAACTTTATTCGTTTATATTTTATAATAATACAATAGAATAAACCAGTGGACATAAGTACACGACATTTTTTTAACGGGTGTTTTAAAAGCGCTTAGCTGTCAAAAAAAAAAAAAAAAACAAAAGCAAATAAGGAGGTATAGAAAATTACCTTACTAGGCTACGGATTTTTAAGCCTGATTTATATTTTCAGTAACGTAAGACTTAAGACTTAACGTTAAGCCGTAAGGAAAATGAACATGTGAGAAGTAACCTAATAATTTATAGTGCCAAAAACTTAAGCAGTAAGAATTAAGCCGTAAGACGTAAGAATTAAGAAATGGTTCATTTTTATTTCTTAAGTCTTAAGTCTTACGGCTCGGTTGATAATCAGCAGCGTCATGTTTACATTTTTGGTTATTTATGGGCCATTTTGCATTAAATTTTATTTTTGTTGTCGTTGATGTCTTTTGTGAACAGCCAATAAGCCAATCTACCTAAATTATATTTTATAAAATACGTTTTTACAACAATATTCATAACCTAAAAAATCGGAAGGAGATACTTTAGATTAAGGAACTATAAATTGATCTGTCATTACTGCTTACTTTTTACGTCTTAACGCTTAAGTCTTAAGTTTAACGGCTTACGTTACTGAAACTATAAATCAGGCTTTATATCGCATAGGCCCAGTCGTACAAAGCAGGTTCAAACTCAGTTCTACTAAACTGAGGTCAGGCCTTTAAATTTCATTTGCTGTCAGTGTCAAGAAATTGAAAGAAATAAAGATTTTACGGAATGTTCAAAGGCCTGATATCGGTTCAGCAGAACTCAGTTTAAACCTGGTTTGTACAACTGGGCCTTAGAATTGCGTTAAAAAAATTAATTATGTATGTGACTAAATTTCTAGGGAATCTAAGATACAGGATGATTCATGCATGTATGCTGGTTTTTTAATACATATGTACACAAGACTATGATACAGAGTGTACAGTGTTATTTTTTCTTTCCGTTTTTTAAGTTAAATATTTAAAGCAAAACCAAAGAATATTTTATTGCATTTGAGGGTCCTATATATAGGATGTGCGAAAAAAATCTAGGTTTTCTGGACAATCCACAAAGGTTAAAAGCCTAAATACTAATGCACTGTGGGTGTTATTGGGGCGGGGAGACAGGAGCAGCAGGTTTTACATTCTAAAAACTCTAGGAATAAAAGAACACAGAAAGTGGAAAGTGCGGCACCACGAGGTTCTCTGTTGGGGACCGCAAGTGGAGGAATTATACTGTACAATTTCTCAGGGCAGAAGCCCTGAAAGTAACTATAAAAAAGCGATCAATCTCTCACAGCGCGACGATGGGCAAGAGAAGAAAGCTTTATCTGTAAGTAAGGGTCATTAATACAGGTAAACAGCTTCTCTTTTAATGGATTCTGGTTAGCACACATTATATATGTATATATATATATATATATATATATATATATATATATATATATATATATATATATATATATATATATATATATATATATATATATATATATATATATATATATATATATATATATATATATATATATATATATATATATATATATATATATATATAAAAGTGAATGGTTCTTGAACTTTGAACCTTGATATAAATACATTAATAAAGGTAAAGTTCTTTGGGCATATGGCTCATCAATGACCGTAAAAATAAGTAAAAAATAACCTATAAATTCGGCTATATGGTTGGTTGTTTAAAAATTACGGAGTCTCAAAAGAAAATGGAATATCCCGGGTCCGTCAAGACGGTGACGTGTTTCGTCTTCGTTAAGACTTGTCAAACCGCTCGGTCGCTAGACGCCTGATGAAATCGCGACTGACTGTAAATATTCTTTCTGTCGTTCAGAACTAATAAATACAGACAGTGGCGCCATCCACCAAAGTTCAAAAACAACCAGCCATAGCATCGAGATTAAGGTGGTAGGTAAGGTGCGCCATCTAGTTGTATGGCGAAAGTTAAAAGTGCACCATACTGTTATGCCAAACAAACCATATGGAACTGGCCGCCCATCAGTCTGCGGGTTTGCAGAATTCGGATGAGTAGTTATGCCAAAACCAGGTAGGCGGCATACAGCAGTGACTGAAAAATATGATAAAAATCATATTGACAGCAGTATTTTCACCCAAACTGCGATATAATATAAAGTGAATGGTTCTTGAGCCTTGATATAAATACATTAATAAAGGTAAAGTTCTTTGGGCATATGGGCTCATCAGTGACTGTAAAAATAAATAAAAAATAACCTATAAGAATTCGGCTTTTTTTATTTTTTATTTTATTTTTACAGTCATTGATGAGCCATATGCCCAAAGAACTTTACCTTTTATTAATGTATTTATATCAAGGCTCAAGAACCATTCACTTTTATATTATATCGCAGTTTGGGTGAAAAATACTGCTTTCAATATGATTTTTATCATATTTTTCAGTCACTGCTGTACGCCACCTACCTGGTTTTGGCAAAACTACTCATCCGAATTCTGCAAACCCGCAGACTGATGGGCGGCCAGTTCCATATGGTTTGTTTGGCATAACAGTATGGTGCACTTTTAACTTTCGCCATATACAACTAGATGGCGCACTTTTTACCTACCACCTTTAACCTCTCGATGCTATGGCTGGTTGTTTTTGAATTTCTTGGTGGATGGCGCCACTGTCTGTATTTATTAGTTCTGAACGACAGAAAGAATATTTACAGTCAGTCGCGATTTCATCAAGGCGTCTAGCGACCTGAAGCGGTTTGACAAGTCTTAACGAAGACGAAACACGTGTCACCGTCTTGGTCGGGCCCGGGGTATTCCATTTTCTTTTGAGACTCCGTAATTTTTAAACAACCAACCATAGTAGCCGAATTCTTATAGGTTATTTTTTATTTATTTTTACAGTCATTGATGAGCCATATGCCCAAAGAACTTTACCTTTATTTATATATATATATATATATATATATATATATATATATATATATATATATATGCTTCAATTATATTTTATATTTATTTAATGTGTGCTAACCAGAACTAACCAGTTAAGGCTATCATCAAATGTTACGCCCATCAAATTGAGGATGTTTTTGTTTGCAAAACTTAGCCATCAAAAAACTATATGTATTTTAAACTTTGATTGGCGCTTATAACTTTTGACAATGGTACGTTATATGGGCGTTATATATGCCTTTTTTATTACTATATTAATACCAATATTAATATCAGCGTAGAATCCAGAGGGTGGCCCGGTGAGGACATTCCTCCCCGGTGCAAAAACACCCTCCGGAAAATGTTATGTAAGTAAGCGGAATACCTTTTTTGTTCTTTTACTTTTTGGGGGTAATTAGTTTTTGGTAACTTCCGAATCCCTCTCAGGGAGTAATAAACTCCCCGAAAAAAATATCTGAATTTAACACTGATCAATATGATGTAAAATAAGGTATCAATAATACTCGATCCTTATAAGACAATTTGCAATAACTTCCTTACAACAGAGTTGCCAAGCTGTTTCTCGACTTGCTAGTAAGTATATTTCTTATAAATTGTTAAAATTTAAACCATTTTTTTATTAATAACTAGATGGTAAAAATAATTTAATTTTTTTAACCCAAAACAAATCCATTTAAAGACTGTTAGTTTTTTGCAAATATCTGATGTGTTAGTTGGTTTTTTATAACTAAAAACGGATCCAGAACTACTAAAATCGTATACAATCCATATTAAATATCCAATTTTTTATTGAATTTATCTCAGATTCTATCTATCGAAATTCTTTTTCCCGAAAATTAAAATAATTAAATGTTTCGTGTTATTAAATCTATATGTGGTCATACTGTATATTTAAAAATCCTGCTAGGTTAAAAGTTTAAAATTTAAGGTTTCGGACAACTAGCAATAAAAAATGGGCGAAAATAAAAAAAGTAGCTTTTAGTTTCCAAATAACATGCTCAAACCCAACGTAATAAATCGAAAACAGTTCTAGCTTTCCGTTAAGTTAGCATGGATATACGCTGAAAAGGTGTATTACGTTAAATAAAAATAAGTCAATTTGTTACTGCAAAAAAATAGAAATCACGTTTTTCTTTTTTTTTTTAATTTTGACAAAATTAATACTGTCTCTTCTAGATTTACTACTATTTCTCCAGGTAATGTTTAAACTAAAAAATTTTTGCCTACGAAATTGTTTGTCACAGAGTAAAGAGTCAGCAACAAAATAGAAACCGGAGTCGGAAAAAGTGGAGATCGGCTTGATGATAAGCAGGTAACGCCAGCTTTACACCCGATTTTCCCGGATATAGTTAAAGTGAAAAATTTGTACGAAATCGTTTATCTACCTGTTATGGTCAGCAAAAAAATTGAAACCGGAAGTCGGAATAGTTTAAAGATCGGTTTGACATTTCCAGAAAAAAATTCAATCCAAAAATTTGTTTGTGCTTACGAAATCGGTTACCTAAGTGTCTATAATTAGCAACAAAATAGGCTTTTGGATATTTTGTAGCAGCTATATGATTAAAAGATTTATTGTTATGCGATCTTTGTGATCTGTTGTGAAAAACGTGTCAAGCATTTAGTCAAAACAGCATATGCAAATTTTTAACTTACTTAACTATAATTATATTTAAAAAAATAGGATATAAAGGTGGCTTGACCGGTTTGTGCGTTAACCGATCTCCGTTGTTTTCCAACTATTTTTTTCTATTTTGTTGCTGACTCTATACATTTAGAGAAATAACTTTGTAAGCAGCAAAAAAATGTTGACCTAAATTATATCCGAAAAATAGGGTATAAAGCTGGCGTGACCAATTTGTAAGTTAACCGTTGTCCAATCTTCACCGATTTTAGTTTTTATTTTGTTGCTGACTTTTTACACCGTAGCAAACAATTTTGTAAGCAGTAACAAATTTCTAGATTGAATTTCTCCTGAAAAATTGGGTGTAAACCTAGCATAGACAGTATTAACTTTGTCAAAAAAATCCATTTGAATGTAGTAGACAATGATTCTTCATCAGTGATACTAAAAAAATTTGGACATTGTCTTTATTTATAACTATTCACATAACGTTTCGAGTAGTTCTATCTCTGTCCGTTTTTAAGTTTAAACTGTTTACTGTGTGTTTAAACCAGTTTACACTTGAAAACGGACAGAGATAGGACTGCCCAAAACGTTGTTATAGTTATTAATAAAGATTCCATTGTTTTTAATTATAATTACTTACACAACGAAATTCTTTTGTATAAAAAAAACGGTATATCTATTTTTTATACAGCAACAATTTAATAAATCGACTTATTTATATTTAATGTATTACTTCTTTTTCAACGGAAAGCTGAAACTGTTCCTGATTTCTCACGATTGGTTTGAGCAACAAAATTGTGCCTTTGGCAACTAATAGCAAAAAAATCTAGCGATTTTTTTTTAATTTTCGCCGATTTTCCATTTTTTGTTTTTTGACCTTAACATTTACTTATCATTTGATGATCCAAAGTAGACAAAACCGAGCAATATTTAATTAAACTATAGTTACATGTGCTACAGAATAGTTATGTATTAAAAAAATGTCTGGGGTATTATTTTTTTACAAATAGAAAGGCAGAGCACGAGCCATTGGGCAAAAGCGGCAATCTCATGAGTAACAAAGGATACTTAATGCATTTGTTGCATACTACATTTTTTCTGGGACCATATGAATTTTATAAATTTCATTTCTAAGTCACCCAAATTCATCATTTATAATAATTTTTAATAATTACAATTAAATTTATCCGCAAGCTGTCAACTTTCAGTCTTAGTGATATATGAACTAAAAGAAATATTGGCAGAATTTATGTTCTTTTAGTTTAGTTAATGTCGCGTTTATTGTTGGGCACCGTATAAATACCTCATAGTAATGTCACTCCGCTAACAGCGCAAACAGCCCCGAAGATATCGACAACGGATGTTCCTAGCATATCGTCCCTTCTTTAGACTGGAAGATATTTATTTAAGCAGCGTGTGTTATTTAGTTTTTTTAGATAATGCGTATGTTGAACCGAGTGAATTAATTAAACGGACGGCGCTTATTGGCGAAAGCTACACACCCGAAGGTGATATATCGGCAGCGCTTTGATGTTAACAATTACATGTGTTGCGAGACTGTAAAACTACTAAGCATAAGTTATTTATACGGTGTTGTTGGGTTGCATTAAAATTAATTTACCTGAAATTAAACCAAACTCTAATTAAAAGTAAGAAAACTAACGCGAACTGTAAAAAATTACTTTTTAACACTGCATGTAGAGTATTAAAATGAGGTACTTTATCTTCATGATAACGATCACAGCTACAACAATTTTTAAACGGTTGTAAAAAAAGTATTTTATGTGTGTCACTTACAACAAGCCAATGTTTATTTTGGGTGTATTCTATTTGACTTTAATAAATAGGGTAAACATAAATCTCTTTCGCAAATATTGGCAGGTGTCGGTGTGAGCTGTTCGTCCCAAAAGGCTGATCTTAATTAGTGTTTCCGGCTTCATTATTCACGGCCGTCGCGACGCTAGCCGGCGTCTCTTTATCCACCGGACCCTGTCGATAATGTGAGATATTTATAGCCAGAGTCTGTTTTGTTCGGCGTTAAGCTAGACGTTTTGGTGATAAATAGGTCTATTCGTAGGCCATATTATTTCAAATGGCCGGATCTATTATACCAGAATTCAATAAGTCCAAAATATTTTTTTTTCATTAAAATGACATTTTTTTCGTGTTAGGTATTTATTTAAAAACAATATAAGTTTAGTTGTTACTTTAAATCGTTTAAGACGCTCTTAATTCCTCTGCAAAAAGAGCATTAACCCATATTTTTAAAAACCCAAAACTTATTAACCAGTCTGAACTAATGTAAATTAAAGAGGTTAGTGAATGAAGGGGTTATGTGACATTTTGTTATTCTGATACGTGTTTGGTAATGTAGTGGTTTCCATTTAAATTATTAAATTTATTCCGGTAAATCCGAAAATTGAATTTTTGCGATGATTGATGATGGGATATATATCATAAATATCAATAATGCTTAGTAAATATAAGTAATTAAATAAATATCAATGAAAATGGCGGTAAATATAAGATTGTCGAATGCCATTTTCTTAAAAACTTATAAAGATAGGTATAACATTTGGTACATGTATTTTCTTGGAATTGCCTAAAGAATTAATTATTAGCAAAATATATATGGTGTTCTACATAAAACAGCAAAGTTAAGAGCACTTCCGGTTAAACCAGATGTGCCTCATAAAAGCTGAAATATCAGAAATCTGCGTTTCATCCAACCATACATCCGACCAAAATTTTAAAATCGTGTAACACTTTTCAAGAAAATGACAGGCCTGACTGTTTTGAGATAACTAATTATTTTTCTTTAAAAACTCATTATACTTTAAAGCAATATAACCTTATGCAAATTATTTTCTTACTTTAACCGTTTTGTACAAGAGCAAAAATTTTCCATAAACAAACAAACTTTACATCACGATTTAACTTTTAACAATGAATCTTTATACATTTTTCAATTTCTAATAGACCCGAGGGGATGCTTTGTAATAAGCTCCAGCGAATACATGCATGAAAATATAAAAAGAACTCTGTAACCATCAATAAAACTACATACTTTAAAAAAGCACTTAACATTATTTATGAGCCCTTAAAACTTGGTTCAGTTGAAAAGTGAATACTGAATAGAGTTTTAATAAAAATTGCATTGGAGTATGCAGTTTTATCTTTATTTTTACAGAAAAATATTTGTTATTTAACGAATTGGCAAAGGCAAAAAATTAAATATTAAGTGAGTTTAATTTTATTTTATGAGAAGGTGATCTACAAACCGCAGTTTTTTCCTAAGAGAATATTTAAAAAAACAGCTTTTTGTTGCGCAATAAAATAAAATGTCAAATATTTCCAAGAAGTTGGGATAGAATGAATAGAGTTGCTTAAGAATATCTCTAATTTGGTATTTGTAACACCATATAAAATATAACATTTCATACATAAGTCGGTTTTCGACAGTAAAAATTTCGAATCCGTTATTAGTTTTATTGTAAACTTTACAGGGTGCCACCTGCAGTATCTCACACAACATAAATCACATTTTTAAGCCACTCTGTGTGTAACATTTTAATAAAAACTCGTATGCTTTAACATATTTTACATAAAAAGGTATACGAGGCAGAAGTTCATTTAAGCAGCAATTGTGAAATATTTGGAATTTTAGAAAAAAAGTACAAATTTAAATCTTCGTCCTTGTCCTAACTTTTAAGAAATACAAGGTATTATAAATATCCTTTTTTTTTAAATTTTGCGACTCTTTATCTAAAAAGTTAAGACATTTAGGACGTAGGTTGCATCATTTAAGGGGTTGTTGTCACTATCTCTAGAGAGTTATACAATTTAATTCAAAGTAGGCATATAAAGTGTCGCCCTAAGAAACAAAGTTTACGTGTAGTACAGTTTCTTATATTAAGGATTTTAAAATTGACTAAAATGAAAGTTTTTCTAATAAGCTTTAGTTATTTAACCCTTAAACGACAACACGGGGTAGCCCGGGACCTTACCGAATAATATTTTAAACATATTTCAGGCAAAAGTTATATTATAATATTGCTACTACACCTACCTTTGTAGCTTGGCTGTTACTATTACCACAGTAAATTACGTATGCCTCAGAACTTTAATGCCTGAATTATGGGTGTTTGGGATTGCTGGTGACCCATGTTGTTTGCGTAATTAAAAAGACATGTCTAGCAAAAAAGAATATTGAAGTTAAAAGGAAATAAAAGAGATTGAAAGACGTTATGAAAAATCTAATAAGATATTGACATAATGGCTTAAGTGATATTAAAAGTGAGTTTAAAGAATATGAAGAAAAAGAAGTGGAGGCAGTCGAAATAGTGTATAAACCAACTAAAAATGAATTGTGACGATGAAATACCTTTAGCACATCTACAGCAAAGTGATTTATAAAAGTAATGGTTCCAGATGGCACTCTAAAGATCGATTAATACACATTGAAGCCGTGTCTGTTTAGTGTTAGTTCCGGGTAGGAGAGAGAGCATTTTGCCGTATTGGCTTCATTATTAAATGACGAGAAAGAGTAACAACAGAAGAGGTAAAAGCAAAGAAGTTAAAGTGTTTACCCTGTATGGAAAAATAGAGGAACCAAAGGCGAATTCAAAAAATACAGAGAAATAGTCTGTGTCCGATCCGTGCCCCGTCAGTGCCGAAATCAAAAATATCGTTTGGTATTCATGTCTGTCCGGGCACTGAGGGACCCCGTTTGGGACCCGTCCGGGGCACGTCACTGTATCTTCATATAAGATATACATTATTTTTTTTGTCATTTCATATAATATGTATATTGTTTTTTTTTCTGTCCGGTACTGACATAACACGGAACGGACCCAACCCATCTTCTTAAACCTGATGAAACAAGAACTAAGCGGGAAGCTTGGAAATTTTATTTTGACGACGATGTGCTGCATAAAATTGTTACTCATACAAACGAAAAACTACGTAGATATAAGATACACTTTATAAAAGCACAAAGATATACAACAGACCGATAAAACAAAATTGGAAGACTTTATGCTTTACTGCACACAAGTAATGATTTGAAGAATCATTATGGGAATCTAATAAAGATGTCAAAAATAAATTGTCTTCTCCTGTAAAAATTCGTTGGTAAAATTACAAAACAACCAACCAAAAGAAATTAGATAGGTTTTTGCTGTTTATACTTTAAAATACCAGTAATTCTTCATGGGGTCGTATGCGACCCATGTTGACGTTTAAGGGTTAATTTAAGCAAGACATTTTTTTTATTCTTTTAATACGTTTATTTCTATTTTTAAATAAATAATATAAATATATTAATAATTTATTTAATTTAATAATAACCCTGTATAAATTTTGATTGATTTAAGGAAAAATATGTCAAATTACTTTTTTTAATGGCGATATATTTTATTCATCTTTAGGTCCGTCAAAAGGCATTGGCGGAGGCCCATAAAAATCCATTCCTTTTTTAATTCTTTCTTGAAATTTGTCACATGCTGCTTTATCCTTAATTTGATCAGCTGGACAGCTTAATTGGATTTCCTAAATAAGCAATGTTTAAGAGACATTCCCGATGGATTGCACACTTTAATGTCCTTAGAAGTTGGCTTAACTTGATTATCTGTTGCATTTTTGGCATCTGCTACACAAGTGCTGACAACTTTATCTATAGCATTCTTAAACCAGGCTTCTTTAGCAAAGTTTTCTTTTAAATAATTGGTTAAATCTGCTGGTTTTACTGTACCATCATCTGCCAGCTAAAAAGAAACAAAATATTTATTAAATACCAGATAGTAGGTTTAAATAGTAAGGTAAGATTCTGAAAACGGCGGCAGTCTGCAAAGCGCCGACGACAACGGCTGAGAAATTTACATTTTCAGCAGCACTACTACACTCTCGAAAGCAAAATTGAAATAAGTATAACGTTCTGACGTTGTCTTCGGCGGTTTACAGTGTGCCGCCGTGTTTGGAATTGTACCTTTAACCACCGTACAAATAACTAAAGTAAAGTCTCCCCGCTATCAGCGCGAAAACGCCCGAGGATATCCGAGAGCGGATGTTCCTTGCTTCTCGTCTTTGCTGCAAAAATGTAGGCCCAAATGAATGTATTGCAGCGGTGTGTGTATCTATTAAACAGACGGCGCTTACCGGCGAAAGCTAGACACCCTAAAGACGATGTCAGCCTGCAGCGCTTTAATATGAACAATTGGATTGTCTTACAGGACTGTGAGACTATAGTTATTTATACGTAACTTTAACGTTAAGTAATAACAAAAAACGTATAAATACATAAATCTGCACCAAAACTGGATCAATTCTTCCGGCATATTTCTAATTAAAAAACACGTTTTATGACTTTTTGTTGTAAACTTACGAAAGTATAAAATATTTCCTAAATTATGTTTTTACATGAGGTGTTTACGGTCAACGAATGTATCAAAATAAATAAATACTACTTACCAGGCCTTTCTTTTGTCCTACGCATAGCTGAACACACTAAAAAAAAAAAGATTTAAGATATTTTTCCTAAGTAGTATAAAAAAATTAAAAGTTAAAAAATTCAAATTTTACGTGTGGTATATTTCTAAATATAAGCTTTGGATAAATGCATGTTACTAAGAAAAATAAAAATAAATATTGTAACCTTACAGCAGCACTGATCTTTATAATATTTAGTTTTTCAAAATATTTCATGCCTTAAAACCTTTTTTAGATACATTTACACAAACTGTAGAAAAAAAGTCTCGTATTTGTGTAAATACATATTTTTCTTTATTATTATACACTGTGTCCGAAATTAGTAGAAAACATATTGGGATATTAAAAACTATAGGTGATAGAAAAATGGGTAAACGGGAAAAAATGTGGGCCATTTAAGCGTTATCAATTGTTTAGAATTAAAAATAATTTTAAATATAAAATTTTGTTTATTTACAAGAAAACATTGTTTCAATTATTTTTTCCTGCAATTACAGTGAAAATTTAATTTTAGTATTAGTGCATTTTACATTGTTATAATACAGTAAATTTTAAAAGTTATAAAAATTTATAAGAAATCACTGTTTTTTTTTTTTAATTAATAATACAAATGATTCCAGAGTTCCCAAATAAGGGACAAAACTTAAGGGGTGATTTCCTACGTCTTTTTATATATTTTTTTGCAATAAACATGTCCGGCCTTGCTTCCTTGCTGAGATGCAAGGCGTTAAAGTTGTTTAAAAAGTTGGTATTTTTAAATATTTTAAAAGCCCTTTTAACTGATTTAAATGAAATATTGTTTACTTATTACATGTAATACGGCTCTTTGCGTCTTAGTAGTCATTACAGCCAATATTATTAAGTAAAAAAGTACGCCACTGACTTTTTCTGAAGATTTTATATTTTGTTTCGATCAAGCAATTAAAAATGCAACTTTTTAGTCTCTTGCAATTTCTTTTTCTAGCTTCGTTCTTGTATCCAGCATAGTGTTTGAGAAAAAAATCACTTTAATTTCTACTTAAAAATACTCATAGACAACATAGTATAAAAAAGAAAAGAAAAATCAAAAATAATTTGTCCTAAAATTAATGGGTAGTAGTGTATTTTATCGGAAATCGTCATTTTTCTCATTTACTGATATCAAAATTATTTAAGTATTTCTTTTATAAATTTCGGATTTTATTTAATGTTCTATATAGATACTTCTTACAATTACTAAAAGTAGTTTCAATTTTTTCCCGAAAATGAAACTAGATACGCAGATAATACAAAAGACTAAAAAGTTGGGTTTTTAGTTGCTTAATTGAAAAAAATACGGGTGCACAAAAAATCAGTGGTGTATTTTCTTTTCAATCATATTGGTTCTGGCCCTTGAGACGCCACTAAGCCAAATAATCTAGGTAAAGCTTTATAGGCGCCTTATTATATTTATTAAAACTAATAAATTTCCTAATCAGCTAAAGGGATCTAAGATATTCAAAAATATCAACTTTTTTAAAAACATTAATGCCCTTTATATCAGAAATGAAGCAAATCCGGACATATGTTAATAAAATTTTTTTTTTTTTATAAAAACTTGTTTTCATAAAAGACATATAAAATTACCCCTTAAGTTTTGTACCGTAGTTAGAAAACCCCTGTATAATATTCGAAATAGGTATTTTATTATTTCTTGGGAATTATACATAAAAACAACATAAAATAATTTATTTAAAAAATATTGGAGGGATATTGTACGTAATAAAAACCCAGGTAAACCAAACAAATAAATTGCAAATAACCCCACAAAATAGTGCCTGGGCCAGTAATAAAATGAAGTTCATAATAAGAACCTTTTTTGTTTATTTTTTGACGAGTGTACCACGATTATTTATGCCGCCATATATAAAACAGGCGCGGCGCTTTAACCCAGCCTGACAATTTTGAGATGTTTCGGGTTTCGGGTGTCGTACTGGGCGAATGAGTTACTTTTGTTGTCGGACAAGTATAGCACAATATTTTACATGCAATTTTCAAAAATTTTACCAGAAGTGATAAGGGATACAGTAATGAAACCATAAGGCTTTATCGGATTATGCGGGTTTTGTGCATGTAACCCTTACGATTTTTGGCATAATGTTAAAAATTGCATCTTAAACATTTGGGTAAACTTGTCCGACAAAAAGTGACGCGTTCGCCAAGTCCGAGACCCAAAACAATTACTATTGACAGGTTGGCTTAAAGTGCCACTTCCATGTATGGCGGTATGAATATTTGTGGTAGACTCGTCAAAAAACCTTTTAAATAAGGTTCTATCATAAAGTCCATTTTATACTGGCCCAGACACTAAAAACACAATTAGGTTTATAAGTCATTTTTTTTTAATTTTGTAAATTTGCTTACTGTCATATCATTTTTCCTTTTCTCAACCTCTTCGCAGCTGAAAAGATCAATTTTTTTATGATGATGGTGGTCCTGTTTTTCTACTCCTGTAACTTCTTTAAAGCAGCTTCGAAACAACTCTTTATCTTTTTCATTGATGGCATCAAAGCTTTCATCGGCACAACATAGCTTAGGTTTTCGGTGACGTTTTTGCATTTGTCGTCAGTAGCCTAAAAGCCAAAAATTTAAATTTTTAAGTATATACGGTCAGACCACACATATCCGCACCAGAACCTACCGAGTCCGGATTCGCAATGATAGAGGAAAGTGGAGTAGATTAACTCACAAAATTTCAAAAGGACTTCTCATGCCCTCAAAAATATAAAAAGCATTTTTGTCAAGCTTAGTTAATTGTTTTATGTATGTTTATCGCCTTGCCTAATTAAAACAAATTTTTCTACTTATCTCTGTTTCCTTTTATCCAAACTTTAAGTGCAGTTTAAGAAACACTGTGTTAGGTACCTTATTTGTGAATGTTTATTTTGCGATCCGGTTTAATTTAATGCGTGGTATAACTGACTCATATTACTTCAATTTTATTAAATACAAAACTTTTTTTTACCGCATCCACCTACATTTCATCAGCAAGACGCACGGCTGCGGGCTCGTTGCGGTTATGTGTGGCAGACCTTTACTGGCTAAATACCGACGTGTTTTGATTTCTAAATACTACTTTAAAAGGTATTTTTTCTGGGAATAGAGGTTATAATATATTTTTATATTATTAATTTAGACAAGGCTGCCAATTCTTCTATCTCAAATAATAATCTAGCTAGTTCAACATCCACATAATCTTGCATGAAAAACCGGATTTTTAGGCGACGTTACGTCGATCACGCATTTGATACTGAAAACTAAGTTTGAAGAATAAGAATTTTAATTAGTATTTTTAAGGACATTTATTTATATTCTTTTTATAATTGTATTATTTAGTGTGTAACTTTTATTCCATATCGATTTTTTAAATTTTATTTATTTGAAATTGTACTTTTTTTTCTAATTTTTATTTATATATTTTCTATATTATATTTAAACTACATTGTAAAATGTATAATTAGTACAAGTTGCTAAATAAAGAACCTAATAATAATAATAAACCTGTCTGTTGTTAAATGAAATAAATACCGGATATAAAAGTGGTCTTATGGCCAAAAAAGAATCAAAACGTATTTTATTCCAAAAATGTTTTAAATGCTCTTGCCAATGGTTTAAAATAAGCATTAAGGCCTAATTTTTTGCTTAGCTATCAATTAGAAACGCACGGCGCGGGACGCCAAGCGCATTACTTTTCAAAAGGGTTTAAGATCCCCCATTTGACGGTGTAAAATTGCACTTTTATGCCCTAGAGCAAAAAGTATAGAAAAAGCCCGCATTTATAAATGAGAGTGTAAAATGGCACTTTTACGCCCTAGGGCCAAAAAGTATCAAAAACGCCCGCATTAATAAATTAATAAAACAATAATAAATTAAATAATGCCCCATTTTTTTATTTTGGGTAAAAAACCATTTATTTAATTAAATATATGTTAAAAGTATACTGATTACAATTTGAAACATTTAGAGCTGGAAAAATTTTCTCCTAACTACAGAGAATGCTTGTATAATAATTTCAGTCGTAAAAAATATTGTTTGCACCTCTGGCGTAAAGCACTTTTACGCCCACAACTACTTAGCCGGGGGCGTAAAAGTGCTATTTTACGGCTTTGGTACAAAACTTACTATTAGCTAGTTAAAGACTACTTTAAGTTAATGATAATTAGACTTTTAAGTTGTCATTGGACTTGACAAGAAATATGTAAGTTTGTTGTACTAATGGATATGTAAAAACTGTTTTTTTTCTGCTTAAACTTATTGTTATAATGGCATTTCCATTAAAAATTAACAAATATGATTATAAAGATGCGTTATCATTTTAATTTAAAATTTCTCCACCATTTGTTTTTGTTACTTAAAGCCCAATTAATTTTTAGAATGCAAGAAGCCTCTAGGATGTAATATTTTAGTAATAGTATTGGCTTTTAAATGTTTGAATACACGTCGCGCAAAACGTTCCATGGGCAAATTTTGCCAATGCATAGCAGGGAATCGGTCTATACCAACTACCAAGTGATCCTGATACGTCTTTGTATTCGGAATGTTATCATTCCGGAATTCTTTGCCTAAAATCAACCTGCTTGTGTTCAACACACTACACAAAGTAATTTTGAATGCAATGAGCTGGCACGACGAATATACAAGAAAACATATTTATTTACCATTGCGGCTTCCTCATCACGTCTACTACGAAAATGTAATGGAGCATCATTCAAAGAATCCAGTGCATCCTCTAGGTCAGATGACAGTAATTGATCTAGAACAAATAATAAACTTTTTACAAATGTATTTCATGCCTTCTCTGTCTGTCTCTTAGGTCATTTCTATAGGAATAATTACTTATACTTTGGACACTTTAAATTGGGAAAAACACTTGAACAAGAAATGTATTTTATTGGTTTAAAAGCTAATACTTCTAGTTACCCTAGACTCCACCAATTTTTGTTTTAGGGATAATATGGTACAATAACTTTTAAATCATAACTGTAATTTTAATCACGTAGAAATTAAATCATGACTGATAGTAGAGTGTACTTTTGGAATACCAGAAATTCTCATCATCATTGTATTGTTTTTTTAATAAAAAGAACAAAAAAATTAGCTTATGATAATAAATCTTAACCTAAAATTAAAAAAAAATGTAAAATATTTTAAGTTAAGAAGAAAACCATTTATTTATTATTAAACAAAAAAGTATAATTCTAGAGATTAATAATGATTAATTATAAAGAATTAGGTACCGACCTACTCTTTTGTTTTAGCAATATGGTATCATCACTATAAATATCTAGAAGATATGCAGGGTGTTCATTTAAAAACTAACCAATTAAGTTACAATACCAAGGAACCTTTTTTACAAAAGATGTGACGGGCGCCTGTTAAACCCTTTACCAACAGGGATACCACCCCAAAACTATTTAATGAAAAAAGAGTCAAGCGATATATCATTTTAAAGCTCCTGATGAGTTCTTCATAACCCTAGAATACAAAGTCAATAACCTCACCTACCTTTTTTATCTTTTGGACAATCGGAAGGCTGAAAGCTCCAAATACTAACGTACCGTGGGTGTCTTAAGCAGGGTAAGAGGAAGTTTGTTAACACGGGACTTTAATACTTGAAGATAGGGGGAAGGAAAGACCTCCGCTGGCAGCAGGTTCCACAGTCTAGAAAACTCTAGGGACTACAAAATGGCTGTACTTTAAGTATAACCTGTATACCTGATTTGATGGCCATATTTCCGAAACTAATAAAGTTATAGATATCTTAATGTGGTATTTTCTTAAAGCTCTTTAAAAATCTTTTTAACTGTTATAGTAATGATAATATACAGGGAAGAACAAAAGTGTATATTTTTTATAAATCACCCTGTATAATATATCACCATTTTAAATACTCTTGTTAAGGATCTTTAAGAAAATACCACATTAACTGTATCTTACTTTATTGGGTAATATAGTTATGTTTAAAGTACCGCCATTTTGCAGTAAGTGAAGATATTGTCTTTATATTTTGGGGTTATACAATACTCATCAGGAGCTTTAAAATAATGTATTCACTGGACCCCTTCTTATTATAGGAAATTTGGGGTAGTGGCCTTGGTAGTGAAGGGGTTAAAGAGGCGCCATTCATTTTTTTAAACATTTTCCCTTAATAAATATCTTGACTTGTTGCGGCGATTTTTCTCAAATCTGTCTTTTTTCGCAGAAAACTTGAGTGGTAATTTTAAAATAAACACCTTATAAATCTGTTTGTACCCCTACTTAGTTTTAGGCTTAGCTTTTTTTATGTTTTATTATAGTTTCTCCTTAGCTATAATTTTCCAAGTCAATGCGTTTCGATTACTTATTTATCCGCTATTAAAAATGGTTAGTTTTAAAATAGGTAATTTTAAAAAAATATATTAAATGCGCTTATTTATTTTATTTTTGTTATGATTTTTTTTGTCAGGTTATAATAAATTAAAAGCTACAAGTAATAATCCATTAGCTCTCGGTACCACTTTAAATACTTAAAAACATTTAAAAACATTCAGTGTTAATGGTGCCGCAAATAAGTTTTTAAACTAAAGATTTATTATATCAATAATCTTATAGTTCAAATAATAACGGTATCATTACATAACTGGTCCTATTGTGTTATTGACCTTAACCAAGAAATAAAAGTCAGATTTGATAATATAACGGTGAAGGTCAATATTGTTGATGGATGCAAATATCTCTTTTGTTAATTAATTAAATCAGCACACACGTTTCCTTACTTAAAGACATGTTGTTTTTGGTACAAAATTAGTTAAAATGTTAGCAAATCAGTTTTGCGGGTTACCTCAAATAAATTTACAAAATACCTACAATAAAAAGTTATATTTTTAGTATATTTTAAAAACAAACCTGCATGTAACCTAGTCTTCCTGTGAAATACACAGGGTGTTCAGTAACTCTACCGACTCACTTTATGCGGTAGTTCTACAATGAAAATTAGGGAAGAAACTTGTGTGAACACATGTCTTAAACGTCTTAGTTTTTAAAATATGAGATATTAAACAGTTTTTCGTCAGTAAATAGAAACTGTGTTTTGGCAAGGTAAAATCCCTATTTAATTAAAGAATAATAATTAATAATAAATGGTTAGTCAAGAACTGAGTTTTCTGCGAAAAATAGTTCTTGTAATCGAAAAATATGGTTGTTGGTCTGCTGGATTTAAAAAAAATGTGAGAAAGATAATATTTTTAATAGTTCGGCACTTAAAAATTGCAATTTTGTAAACAAAAAACAAGCCGGCGCGGCGACGCGACGGGCCAGCTTCTAAACGGCCACGCGAAACCTAATATACATTCTTAATTAAAATTATAAACAATGGAGCTACAACTTCGAGAGTCGAGACATGTCCTACTGAAATTTTCTTTTTTTTTGGATCTTTTTTAAAATTTAATGTACTTTTAACATTTTTCTAGTTATAGCTACAAAACGAAGCCACCTTTTTTTTTTTGTTTTTTGTTAATAAGAGTTGCAATGTTTAAGTGCCGGATTATTAAAAAATTACACTTTTTAATTTTTTTAACTCAAAATACCAATAACTGTATTTTTACGATAATAGAAACTATTTTTCACAGAAAACCAACTTGTCGACTAGACTAATATGTAATTTTTTATTGTAGAATTTTATATTAGTAATATGAAATGACGAATAACTATGCAAATAAATAGTTTTTATTTATTTACGCAAAATCCGTACATCAAATAAAAAAATACCACAAACTAATTTATAAATTTTATTTTTATAACTAAAAGCAAATTTAAAGTAATATTTTTATTTAAAAAAAAGTATTGGCATAACAGCCCCATTTTTTAAAATATCTGAATTGGACTAGAAGTTATTATAAAAAAAATAAAAATTTTAACACCCTGTAGTTTAAAAACTTAAACCTTTAGAACATGTGTACATATGCAGTTATTTTTCTTATAGAATTACCCTTTAAAGTTTGTCGGTTGAGTTACTGGACACCCAGTATATTTGTTTCAAACAGCATATCAAAATTAGATATGTTTTTAAAATTTATATAAACTTTAACCAATTTTATATTTATTAATTATTAAATATATCATTTTAATATCTTAACTAACTATTACCAAACTTACTAAAGTCGCTGTCCTGGAAGTCATACGCCTTAACAAAATAGACGGCCGTGGCCAACACTGCACACAAAGTTACTAGGTTATTCATGATGTAGCCTAAGGTATTAGGAACTGAAGATTAGAGGTCCAGGGTCGTTTATATAACAAGTCAGGCTGCAAATTGCTATCCTACCACTAGAAGTTACCTGAAGCGCTTTGATGGGGACAAGACCTGCTAAAATGAAGGCTTGCACGTTACAGTTGTATGTTTTAAAAGTGTTGTTTTTAGTTAAAAGCCTTTTTTTAAATGAAAACTACATGCAAGGTTGGGTCGTATTTGAATACTCAGTATTCTGAATAGTATTCAGAATACATTTTGCCGGTATTCAAATAGTATTCGAATACATTTGTGTGTTTGGTATTCGGTATTCGGCCGAATACTTTTTTGGTTAGTTTTTGAATTCTGTATTCGAATACTTGTAAAGTATTCGACGAACACTTCACAAGTAAATTGGCATAAGTAGAATACCAAAAGGAAACAAAAAGTAGGAAAAATGAGGTAAGGACCTTTTTTTTGTATTCGAATACCCATTCCGGTTGTTCCTGAATACGGAGTATTCGAATACTTTTTTGCTTCCAAATATTTAAATATTTGGTATTTGAATACTTTTTTCCCGGTATTCGTATTCGTATTCAAATACCGATTTTCAGTATTCGACCCAAATCTGACCACATGTTTTATACTTTTTTATTTTTAGATTAGTAAAAAATAGTTCAGTAACCAAGGGAGTTTAGGGGAATTAAGGGTGGTAAACACCGCTGACGACCAACCTTTTAAAGATATTATTGGGGTGTCCACCGAAAGATATTTGTTTCCCCTGGCTGTGACTTGTTTTAATAGTTTGTATTTACGTTTTGAATTTTGTGTTTAATAACGAATATTTAACCCTCATTGTTGCCATGTTATTATGTTTTGTTTTGGAAGGGGCAGAAATTACGATAGGATATTTTGTCGAGTCGAATAAACACGTCTTATTTGGACGAAAAAATATTTGTTCCAAATTTTGAAACACACCTCTATAAAAAAAGTAAAATTTCATTAAATTAAACTAGTTTTTTCGTTTTTTTTTTAACTTTTTACAAATTTTGCTTTTGCAATTTTTCTTACATTTATACTAATAAGCAACATCCTAAAAGTATTATTTTTTTTTAAATTTTGATTGGCGTTCGTCCCCTGGACGATTTACCAGTACTCGTCTATGGGTACTGCGATTGTAAAAAGCCTAAACGACGCTACTTTATATATAAAAACCATTTTTTTTTCAAACAGCATATTACGTTAAATGTAAGCCGCCGTGTACTTTGACATGTACGAAGGACGCCAACACCCTGTTAGGGGTGAATTTTTTATTACATTTTAAATACAGGAATCGAACCAAAAGTTTCTGGGCAAAAAATGTTTTCTATATTTTTTTCTTAAAACTAATAATTTGCACGTTATTTGTGATTAAAAGTTTCAATTTTTCAACGAAAAATCTACGTTTTAATTTAAATATTCTATTTGATTTATTATATGTAGTTAAAATTACTAAAATATAAACAAAAACGGCCAGGGGACATGCCAGGGAAGAGATGTTTTCCCACTTTGAAATTAAATTGTTACTTAACTAAGAATAATAAAAAATGAATTGGAGTGACTACCGATATGGGCACCAGTATTAAGAGATAGCCACATCCTTTTTAAATAATTTTTGTAACAAGAGTTTGTTTTCACCGTGGACGTCGAATTTACGTCTTAACATACAATATATACAATACATCAAATATACAAATTATAAAATTTATGCACATTTAAAGCACCTTATGACGGACGTGGGTAATGAACGTGGGTACTAGACGTGGGTTATAAGCCATATTACCTCTTTAAAATCATAGTAATGTATACATTTTTTATACAGTCGTAGAAATAATACATAATGAAATCAGTAGCAGGGCTGTATTAACCGTTTGAGGCGCCCTAGGCTAGAATTCTCGAAACGCCTATTTTCCACCAAATGACCAAAAAAAGGTCATTCCCTCCTTTTCGCGCCTATTTCATTCCAAAGCACCTTATTCACAGAGAAATTAGTCACCAAAAGTTCCTACCCAACCTAAACTTTTTAAAAACTTCCCTGTCTAGCTCCTATTACTCCCCTGTCTGGCGCCTGTTTTTTCATGGCGCCCTAGGCTATAGCCTACTCAGCCTAATGGCTAATACGGCACTGATCAGTAGCACATCAACATGCTCTTATTTTGATATTAATTTTAAAAAGCGTTAAAAACATCATTGAAAAGCCCCAAAATAAGCATGTTTTGTTTAAACAAAAATCTCTTCTCTTATAATACCAAATATTTAAAAAGTACAAAAAATTTTTTTTTTGTAGGGAACTAACTAGGTTTAGTCACCTAGTTTAATAAAGGACCTTGTAAATTTTGGAGCAAGTTAATAATGATATATTTGGTTGAAAAATATATTTGAATAAATAGAAAAAACATCGAATCAACTGTCACCGGATATAAAATATATTAGGATAATTACATTAATTATTAGCCATTATAAGGTTATAAAAATGGCAATTATATCACAAAAGGTATAAAAATCCCATGGTGTATATGTTATATCGTATTTATTTAGAAGTAATTTATTCATTAAACCGTTTAACTTAGCTTGACCCGTTTATTAATTATTTGTTAGGGTTAAATTTAAGGTTTCATATAATTGTGAATCCAAAATGGCCACCAATACAAAATGGCGGATTACCCACTATACCCTAAAATAAGTAGACTCAAGAAAATAAGAAGTATCTATAAATAACAAAACTATAAGCTTAAAAATAAATAATATAAAGAAATGTTTTAAACAGTTTTGTTACAATAAAAATGATGTAGGCTTTATACTAAAAGCTAAAAAATAATTCGGTAAGTCCTAACTACCAGATGGCACCAATTATATATTCTCTTGATATGCTACGCCGACGACTTTATATTTGTCTGATGATTACCCCGGATTAAAGATAAGATTGGTGCGATCTGGTAGCTTGGACTGACCGAAATATTTTTATACTTTTCGTACAATAAAACCGTTTGACATAAATGTCTTTTTATTTATAGGTAATTGAGACTTTGAGATGCCTAAGTGGCCTGAGCCCAAAATGCTGCTACTAAAAAAACGACTTTTAAATTAACATTGTTTATATAAAAATACATCCCATTATTTTGCAAAACAATCAATTGGTAGCCAAAGAGGGCTTGGGCCCCTTGCATCTAAAAATACCTTATTAAGAGATAACTTTTGGAATAAACGCGTTTAAGTAAAATTGAGGGTTAGGCCACTTTGCTTTTTAACACCTCAATTTATTTATATAGTGTTATGAATCTTGGACTCAAGCCACTAGTATTTCTACTCGATGACAAAATGGACTGTTCAATTTTTTTTTTAATGGGCCAGGCCAAAACTTCAGCTTCGTTTTGTTTCCATGTGTTAATTTCAAATTTTAGAAGAAACATTAATTTTTAAATAAAACAACTTCTTGCAGATTTTTTCAGAAATTATTTGTACAAATATTTGTATACCTATTTATTTTACTAACCGCACCTCATACATGGGATTTCCATCCAAATACAGTTTTGTCTTATGTAAATATGCACACAACAAAAAAAATATTATTTGGTTAGTACGTTAATCTTAAAACGACCTAACTGTACTTTATTAATTAAAGATGTCTTTAAACAAAGGAATTTACAAACTTTAATTTAATTGCCAAAATACACTTCTGGCAAAAAATCCGGCAAACAAAATATTTAATCTTAAGTAACATTTTTGTTTTTTAACAGTTTTTTATTCTCTTTTAGTACAGTTGTTAATCCTGCAATTAAGATTATTATTTAATATGCGATTGCAAAAAATTTTTTAGAATTGGGTGTTATACAGGAGAAAGCCAAATATTGTATTTTGCCTAAATTTTCGAACACCCGATGGAATAATTTACGGTCACAATTTTTACCAGTCTATTGAATTTAAAAGCCTTATCTTTTCAGAACATTTTTTTTTTTTATTTATTTAGGTATCTTTATTTTAAAGGGAAAAATAAATTTTTAAATAAGTCTATGAAATTTGTGTATTGGGTGTCCAGTTATAATTTAACATTCCTTAAATTTAAATTTTTGATAATAAATTAAAATACTGGTTTTTTTAAGTTGTTTTCGTAGTTTTCAAATAAGTAATCCGATTTTTGTTATCTCTTAAGATATACAGGATACGTCCAAACGTAAAATTTAAATAAAAACCCTGTATAATATATCACTAGTGAGAAGATCTTTTAAAAACCTTTAAAAAATACTAACTTTTTATAGTTATCATTATTAGTTTCAAAAATTTTTCATCCAAATCTCAAGTTTTCCCAATATGTTCGCAATATAGCGACAAGCATAATAAAGTGGCATTGTTTTCGTTAAAAATTTGTGTTTTCTTATTGAATAGAGATACTGATATAAATAAAAAAAAACAATGTAATAAGACCTTAAAATTAAATACCCTGGTGAAAAATGTAGACGTTAAATTATTTCACAGGGTGTTCGAAAATTTGGTCAAAATGCAACATTTGGCTCTCCCCGGTATAACACCTAATCCTATAAAACGTTTTGCAACCTTTATAATAAATAATAATCTTGATAAAAGAGCTACAACTAAACAAAAAAATGATTATAATCTGTCAAAAAACACAAAAGTTATTTAAGAAAAGTTTTGAGTCAAATTTTAAAAAATGTAAACATTTTGCACTTGCCATGTACAGCCACTTAAAAAGCTTACAAAAATAACCGAATAAAATTTTTTGTTTTTAATAAGTACGATGCATACGCCCGCCCGACAAAGATACTTATATTGTTTTTAAACCATTGTCCGAGATGTATTCAACCACGGTTAAATATGCGACGTACATGACGTCACCGTTTAACAAGAAAATGTAATGTTTTTAAAATGTTTTGAACCGTATTATCAACATCAAATGGCTTTAAACATAATTTGGTTTGTCCGTTTTTTTTATCCAGAAGTGTATTTTCCTTACGTATTTAAGAAACAAATACAAAATTTTGCTAGAAAAACAAAGTTTTTAAGTTAAATAAAAAACGGTAGTTCTTTTTGTTATATTTTATTTTGTATTAAATAAAACCTTTGTTTTTTTTTATTGCAAAAAGTTACATGTTTTAAATATCGGTCCGTGTTGTGAAATTGTAACCTTGCTACTTTTTATTTTATTGAGTTCATTTAATGCCTCACTATAACCAACTGGAACTAACCAACAATTTTATATGAAGGTAGTTGTAGAAAATATGTATTACGCCATTTTGTGGCGCTGGCCATCTTGGATTTAAAATTTTTTCATAGTAAGCTCTATTCTACCAATCCAGCCCTTTAATTTGACACCCATATTAAGGCGGTTGTGAAAAAAAATTGGTTATCAGCCATTTAGTAGCGGCGGCCATCATGATTTTTATTTTTTTTATTGTGAGCTCAATTCTACGAATCAAGAACTTTGATTTAATACCCATATGAGGTAGTAGTAAAGTAATATGCAATCTGCCATTTTGTATCGGTAGCCATCTTTATACTGTATTGTCATGAAGATTAAGAGTGCGTACCAAATTTTAGATCGATCGGTAGTCAGGAAGGAGGTCCAATTCCAATTACTAAATTTGACCGACACAAATAAATAACAAATAATATGCCGGTTATGTTAAGTAAAACTGTCTAAAAAGGTTAAAGTTGTGCTTGAAATAAAAGTATCAATGTGAGATTTTAGTTAAAAAAAGTTTGGTGCACAACCTGTAGTAAAACTGCATTAACATTTTCAAAATTCTGGAAAAAAGTATTTGATCAAAATTGACCAACCTAGAGAAGACATATCTACCTATTAGCTCTGTAAAATAAAAAATAAAAATAGGCGCAACAGATAAAAAGTTATCATTAGTTCAAAAGTGTGCAGGTTTAATTTGGCCCACACTGTATTAAATGATATAATTTTAATAAAGTTATTAAAGTTGTTAAAATAAAAAATTGTAAAAATAAAGTATTAGCCTACAGGTCATTTACCTGGGAACTTATTCAATATGATTTTTTATATTTATTCAGACTAAAAAAGTAAAAGGTTTAATATAATAATTGATCTAATAAAAGCGTATTTATTTTTTTGTACAGGGTGTAATAGCTGTACTAACCCCATAATAAACGCACATAAAAAGTGTAAATAAATTAATTCGTTATTTTAAAGAAAAGTAATACCAAAAGTTTGGGTTTGCAATTTTACAGCACGGACCGATATTTAAAACATGTAACTTTTTGCAATAAAAACAAAGGTTTTATTTAATACAAAATAAAATATAACAAAAAAACTACCGTTTTTTATTTAACTTAAAAACTTTGTTTTTCTAGCAAAATTTTGTATTTGTTTCTTAAATACGTAAGGAAAATACACTCCTGGATAAAAAAACGGACAAACCAAATTGTGTTTAAAGCCATTTTTTGTTGTTAATACGGTTCAAAACATTTTAAAAACATTGCATTTTTTTGTCAAACGGTGACGTCATGTACGTCGCATGTTTAACCGTGTTTGAATATATCCCGAGACAATGGTTTAAAAACAAGATAACAATGGTTTAAAAACAAGAAAAACAATCATTTTTTTGTTTAATTGTAGCTCCTTTTATCAAGATTATTATTTATTATGAAGGTTGCAAAACGTTTTATAGGATTAGGTGTTATACAGGGGAGAGCCAAATGTTGCATTTTGACCAAATTTTCGAACACCCTGTGAAATAATTTAACGTCTACATTTTTCACCAGGGTATTTAATTTTAAAGTCTTATTACTTTGTTTTTTTTTATTTATATTAGTATCTCTAGTCAATAAGAAAACACAAATTTTTAACGAAAACAATGCAACTCTATTATGCTTGTCGCTATATTGCGAACATATTGGGAAAACTTGAGATTTGGATGATAAATTTTTGCAACTAACAATGATAACTATAAAAGTTTGTATTTTTTAAAGGTTTTTAAAAGATCTTCTCACTGGTGATATATTATACAATTAGAACAATAAAACCGCCTAACATTTTTTACATAATTTATTTGCGTATGTCCTGCCATAAATGCAGAAGTTAATATCTTTTCGGGCTTTTTAACATAACGGAATACTTAGACATACATAAATTTTTAAAAATATTTAATTAAAATTTATTTCTATTACATAAGCGTCCTTATAAGAGGAAAGAAATGAAGAATATCCGGAATGAATGATTTAATATATCCAACTTGGGGAATATGGTCTTCATAAATTGCTTTTATTATTAAAAATTTATGAGCTGCTTTCAGGACAATAAGGAAGCGTTTTGAAATAATGGTGTGAATGTAAAATTTGTAGCGCTAAGTTTTCGGAAAGATGTGGATGTGAGGGAGCTTCGTTAAAACTTCTCCGCGGCTGGTAAAATATATGCAAAAGAATTATTGTGACTTACGTAAACAAACTTTTATTTTGAAAAATAAATCCTAAAGGTTTAGATTTTTTAAAACAAATGTCATATTGAAACTAATCATTAAAAACTTAGGGAATTTAAAAATTTAAGAAACTTGCCTTTTAAATTCCTAACCTTAATTAAAAAGCTTTAAAAAAATCTTTGTAGGTGTCAAACGTGTGTCTCAGTTTCATTTTTGTTTATTTTGCATTTCAACGAAAAAACATCGTATGTGATATAATTATTATATACACATACGGTGATTTTCAGTTGGACGGCTGTATTGATCAATAAAAAACTATAATATTTAAAAAATAAAACCATAAAAAAACTAAATGTAAAATGAAAAATTAAGTGATATTTTGGGCGGCCTTCATATAAGTAAATAAAAACCTCCGGACGGAGGTTTTCTTCTTATAATAAAGCCATGCCGCCGGTGGCTTGTTTAGCCAGTGACTTTAAATATATATTTTAGTCTAAAAATGGTTGTTTTTAAAAAAACTAAGTTAGTGTTAATATTTTAATAAAAGTACTTAAAACTACAATTATTTTGAAAATGTTTTTGTATCAGGTGTCAAGTTATAACTTAACATCCCCCTTAAGCTTTTTATTTTTTATTGTAAAAAAAAATAGTATTTACTTCAGTTTTTGAGTTAATTCTGTAGTTTCTGAATTAATAATAAGATTTTTAAAATCTTTTAAAATCTACAGGGTAGGACAAAAAGTATGATTTCTTTAAATGGAACACCCTGTATAATATATCACTAATAAAAACATCGGTAATTTTCTAGAGACCTGCGGCAACTCCGATTTTAACAAAATTTGGTATACAGGGGTTTTTGGGGCACTGATCACGAACTTGAAAGCTTTTTTGGTGGAAACGTTTTGTTCTGGAGATATTCATCATCAAAGTTTAAACTTGAACTAAGTTAATTTTTACTATATTCCTCCTTAATTTTGCGCGCAATTCTTGATTTAAAGCTAAGTGTCACACAATATTTGATTTTCACGTTTTAAAACCAGGTTTTCTACGTTTTTACATTATTTTTGCATTAAATTACGTGGCTTTTCTTTGATAATGCGGCAACGATACATACACATAGGGCTTCATGGCACACTGAGATTGAAATGATTTAAAGTATAGCTATGCAATTTAATGCACAAATAATGTAAAATACGTAAAAAACGGGGTTTTAAAGGTGAAAATCAAATATTGTGTGCCACTTTAGCTTTAAATCAAGAATTGTGATAAGAAGGAAATATTGTAAAAATAGGATTAGTTAAAAATTCAAGTCTGATAATGAATATCTCAAGAACGAAACGTTTCCGCCAAAAATTCAGGTTCGTGATCGGCGCCTCAAAAAAACCCCCGTATACCAAATTTTGTCAAAATCGGAGTTTGCCGCAGATTTCTAGAAAATTACCAAAACATCCTTTAGGTAGCTTTAAAAAAATTCTTCATTTAATATATCTATCTTTATTAGTTTCGAAAATATTGCCTATTATTTGCCCAATATTTTTATTTATGGCCATATTTCCAAAATCACTAAAGATAGACCCATAAGATATGGTATTTTTGTAGCTCTCATTAAAATATCTTTTAAATGGTGATTTAATATACAAGGTGTTCCATTCACAAAAAAATATACATTTTTGTCGTACCCTGTATATCTTAACCCTTTATAGGGCAAAAATTATTTTCCTAAAATTAGTTTGTGTTTGGTGATATTCTGTAGGTTATATAGATCATGTGTGTACCTTTGACAGAGCTCTACGTGACGTATGAGCCAAAATATTTCAAAATAATATGCAATTACATGAACCTTTAGAGTATAATATTATGCTATTAAAATGTATTTACTGAAAAAATATGAAATAAACGATTATTTTTAGAATATGTATAATCAAAAAACTATAACAAAAATAAAGAACTAGAAGACACTATATTTACTCAAAACCCGTCATTAAAAACAAATGCGACTTTTTTTGTTTTTCTTTTGGGTCCCTTAACGTTCTTTTCGGATTATGTATTCCCACCAAACTACATAAAACTTAAATTTTCGTCTTGCTAAAAGAGACTGCAATCTTGCCAAAACTCGACTATCATTAGTTATGACATGCTTGATCTGGTGGGGATAAGGGGGTATACTTATAGCCACTGGTTCTTCTAAAATATTTTGGTGGAAAATTATTATCTCAAGACTATGGTGATCTAGAGGAAGGTGTGTAAACGACAACGAGAGTATTTTGAAAAAACGGGTTTAAATTAACAGCATTTTTATTAAAAAACAATAGAGGGCGCTCGTATCAATCGGGATCAAATGAAACCAAGATAAAACAGTGTTGCCAGATATTATAATAGGTAGTGGAATTCATCCCATTTTCTTTCACAGATAATGAAGACTTTTGGATTTATGGTTTTTAAAGCGTAATTAAAAGAGCTTAAATCTATCAAAACTATTAAAATGTTACCTGGTGATCACGAGATTTTATTGTTATTTCCTTTTTCTTTCACGTAGGTATTATTTGTATTTGTAAATTGGACATATTCATTCATTAAATAATATAAGGTATACCACATAACATTACTTTAATGGTGTATATTTAAAAACCTTATATATGTAATTAGTAAAAATTTCAAGAATTTCTAAGTTTAAAATGTAATTATTTGTATAAAAGATAGTAAATATAATCCATTTTACATTTTAAGTAGGAATTTACGAAATGTCATTTCGCAACACAGCTTTCATGGGCATCTTTATTAAATTTTAACTTTTCGAAATTGGACGTGCTATGCTAGGTTAACAACGACGTTTGAAAAATTGTCAAAAACAATATTTTGATAAATCTGTGCATTAAAATGGATCTTATATTGTATTAAATGTGAAATAAAGTAGATACTGCGTTGCTCCAAACTGCAAATGGAAAATATTCCTAAAATAGGAGATATCTACTTTTAAAATTCAACCGGTAGGTTTTCAACTGGCAAATTATTTCAATATTTTTAAGTGGAACTTGCTTTTTTAGGTGGAATCTACTTGACTGATATCAAAGTTATTTTTACGCTGTTTATGTCCAAATAATCGTAAAACTTACGTTTATTATTAAATTATTGAAATTGTTACTTTTTAATAGTAGATAATAATTTGAAATTTGAGATTAAAGTAGGGTAACTTCATAGTTTAGAATTGTACTAGGTATATCTTTAACAAATGCATTACACGTGCCTGTGAGCTTATACATATAAGAGGCAGTTTTGCCACTTGGCTATAAAGTAATAATTACTTTATTTATATTATACAGTCTTCGGAAGTTCTTACTAAATGAGAAAATTTTTAATTATCAACTTTACAAAAAAAGTGCCTGTTCATAAAATGTCCTGCTTGATAAAAAAAATACATTTTTACAAAAATAATTAAACGTTGGATGTACAGGGTGTCTTAAAAAAAAACTTGTTTCCATAATAAAATTCAGGGTATTTTCTAACTACGGTACGAAACTTTTTAAAGGGTGATTTCCTAAGTCATTTTATGAAGAAAAGTTTCTATAACATATGTCCGGAGTTGCTTCGTTTCAAAACTACAAGGCGTTAATAATTTTTAAAAGTCGTTATTTTATAAATATCCTAAATACGAAGCCACAAACAAAAAAATTGTACGACACTAAAAATTTGTATTTTTATTTGCTTTATAGGAAAAAAACTAAAAACTACATAAAAAGCCAGTGGCGTACATTTTTCTCTCAATTGTAGCTAGGATATACGCTGTGTATTAATTTGGTGACAAGACTTTTATAAGCCACCATGTACATCCAACATACAATTATTTTTGTGAAAATGTATTGTCTTATCAAGCAGGACTTTTTATAAGGAAGTATTTTTTTCGTAAAATAAATAATTAAAAAGTTTCTTATTTGGTAAGAACTTTCGAAGACACGCTGTGTATGTAACTAATTTTCATTTACTTTTTTAGATTACGCAACTTTTGCTGGCTAATTACACTACTATCGAATCCAGAAAACCTTTGTTGGAAACTCTTTAATGAAAGACTCTGTACTGTTAAGTTCATAAATTAAAAATAATATAATGTCCTGTATTTCAAAAAAGCGTATATCGGCGTACCTAATGTAGAACTGTACAATACTTTATTCATAACTTTATCCCTTGTCTAACCAACATAACAATTTTTTAGTACAGTTTTCATACACATTGTTCCACTTCGAAACCTTTATAAGTAGACGTCGGTCTAAAGTAAGACAACATTTGTTTATGTTTATATCAAGAGTACGAGGTCATACGCAGCCCGTAGAATATTGTTTTTAGATTTCTCCCAAGGGTTTTTATAGAAGTCCAGCTTTCTTACGTTGTGTTTTTATTTTGATATCACTTGATATCACTTACAACTTAAAAGTGACACCTTTTTGTCTTAAGCGTATTATTCTGCATTTAAAGCTTACCTCGGTACGTTTTCCATGGACAGGAGAACATACAAAAATTTAGGTGCGTAGCTATACATCGGACTTACAACAAACAGCGATTGGTCTTAAGAAAACATTTTGGTAAAGAACGTTTTTTTTTGCCAAACCAAATTAATACATTCGATACTACAAAATTTCGTGTTGAATGTGAATCCTTTATCTGTTGTATTTTTTTTGTTATTCTAAATATTTTAAAATATTCTATATTTCTTAAAATAACTATTGACAATTGATTTTTTCACTCTTAAATTTTTTTTTATAAGAATTTTAATTGCCTTTAATTATAAGAAAATGACAGATATTATAACTTAAATTTTCCTTGAGGGAGGGAGGGGAGTGGACCCTAGCTCCGTCCTTGCTCATATTTACTACATTTAAGCAGTCGGCGAGTTCTTCATATTTTTTGTCTAATCGCTACCTGCTAGTATTCACCGCCCTGAAACTCAGTGGGAGAAATCGAGCTTTACGACGTGTATACTTAGCTTATAAGTTCTACACAAACGTTGAATATTCGTGTTTATTGTTGTATATAACCTTTTGACAATAGCAATTCTTTTTATGTATAAAGTAAACTGTTTAATAGAAGTTAGGGTTTAAAAAAACATCATTTATTTTTTTATGATTAACAGATAAGTACTTACAACATTGCAAAACTCTATTTTGTATATTTTAAAGCAGTAAGTTTAACCTTTAGTTTTAAACTCTACTTGTATCTAAAGAGACAAGCAGAAATTTTTAAATTAAAACTTTAAATACAAAAAGTAGACAAAAATTTAAACAAAAATTTAAAAAATAAAAGCTAAAGTAAAAAATTCTATTCCTATTTATTATTAATAGATTAATAGCTTAATGCTTTTATTATTAAACCGAAAAATGCATATAATAAAATTAAAATAATGGTGATCATGGAAATTTAAGCACCTATTACGTTATTCTTCAAAAATGTTCTTATTTTAGTTAAATACAAACTCATTAAAATGAAGTGTTGTTCTCTTTTAGTGTCGTATTTAAAAATTATTAAAATTTTCTATTTTACTTTTGTACTATTTTTTGTACATTTACAATATAAGCAGCAACGATTGACCACAATACCATCTAGTGACATATTTAGAACTATAATTTAGACAAAAATCAAGCCCAATTTAAAAGCATGCCGATTACACTCCTTCTTCTAGGTCTCCATACTCAAGACCTATAAAGAGTTAAAGGAAGAAAAATAGTTCTGATGAAAGATACAGATACTACAGAATCATCCTAACAAAAGGATGTTTTTATTTCTTTCATACGTTAAAAAATTAAAAAGTAGGAAGGTGTAAGTTTATTACGTTTTTAATTGGAATTAAAAAGTATTCTTCAGATTTGCATGGTCATATTTTAAAAGCTAATTGAGATATGTATATGAAATGTGGTATTTTTTGAAGGTGTTTAAAAGTTTTTTTTAATTGTCAAATAATATATATGGTGTTCCTTTAAAAAAAATTATAATTTTTGTCGTATCTTGTATATATTATGAGATAATAAAAATATGATAACCAATTCTAAAACTTCAAACTAATATTTTTAATTATTTCGTACAATAAACACCATATAAAATAGGGAAAAAACGTTTTTTTACCTATTTAAAAATTTGTATGTGTATCTGTAATTCAGGAGTAAGGAATTTGCAAACATGTTTATATAACCTTTTTAACCTAAAATTAGCCTAAAAAATGTCTGCTAAAATCAGTGATTTACTCTGTTAAAGAAGAAATTGTAAAACTTTAAAATATCTGTCCCATGTGTTAGGCTTAACCTGTGCAACACGTACCTTTGTATAATAATAGTTTGTAAAAAACAAAACATTAATATTTTAAAAATGTCTAGGTATATTACCTTGCAATATTTAAGGCTACAGAAAAAATGGTGTAAATTAAGCCCTGTATATTATAAATCCATCTTAGGAATAAATAATAACACTGGTCTGCGACATTTTTGAGGTCAAAGTTTTGTTGGGTGAATTATTACCATTTTTGCATGCTGAAATCAGAAAAATATAAATGTTTGCTCGATCAGGTCAAGTTTTTATTCTCTGGTAAAAAATAGAATTTATTAGTCAATAGCAAGGTTAGTTTATATTTATAAGGTTGCGACATATCCTCAACTTTTAGGCGGTTCGAGGTCGGGGACGCAAGAAAGGGCACTCCACGGAGAAAAGTTGGTAAGACTGGGTAAAATCAAAGCTGATGATCAATCCAGTGGTGTCTACAATTTGCGCATTTCATTTTGCATTGTTTTGGAAGTGATATTTGTTGAAAGATGTAATTTCAAATGTTTTTTGTTTAAAGTAAAAGAATTTACAACTTAATAATAATTAAAAACTGTTGTGTAAACGGTTGTTCTACTAACACAATAAACTGTATATCTCTGGCACTGAACAACATGGCCGAAAAATGAGAGATGTGACGTCATAACACGTCAAAGCAATATGGCTGAATGTCGCGACCCTATATAGACCGACTTTGAGTCAATAGGAAAAATCAAAGGAAATTTTGCAATTATTGGCAACGCCGCGCGGAATGTTGTGCTAAGTTTCCTGTGATTGTGCTTTATATAAATGTTTAAACTTCCTCGGTGCACGCAAGGCGGCCTCAGGTGCCTCAATCACTCTTGACCTATCCAAGTAGTAGGTGTTTGTTATTTATCTTAAGTGCGATCAAACAAGTGCGATCGTTACTGATTTTCTAATGAACAGAAAAAAATATAAAAATGACCCAGGCAGGTTCGGTCATATATGTAGGTCTAACAACACGAATATTGTAAAAAAAAAAATGTTCCTAGCCTACTTTGGATTCAAATAGTCCCTGGACACTATAATAAGAATAATTCTAAAACCCTTTTAGGGGTTTCTTTTGACAAGTCTGCCACGAATATTCATACCGCCATATATGAAAACTGTCAATGTCAAATGTTTCGGGTGTCAGACTGGGCGAACGCGTAACTTTTTGTCGGAAAAGTTTACCACAATGGTTTAAATGCAATTTTTAAATATTATGACAAAAATGGTTACAGTCATGAAACCATAAGGCTCAAACACATATTTCGGGTATCGTACTAGGAGGGTTTCGGTTGTGTGTAACCCTTACGATTTTGGTACAGTGTTTAAAAATTGCATGTAAAACATTGTAGTAAACTTGTTGTGATCCGTTCGCCCAGTTCGACACTCGAAACATTTAACATTGACAGAGTTAAAGAGGCGCTTCCATATATGACGGTATAAATATTCGTGGTAGACTCGCAAAAGGAACCCTTGTTAAAAGTTTTTAAAAGTGTTTTTATCATGAAGTCCATTTCATTACTGGCCCAGGGACTAAATTTGGCGATCAAGACAGGCCATTGGCACCTTAGGTACTCACGTATGATACAAAACATGATTTTTTATTAGTAACTTTAAATAAATATAGTTTTAATTTTTAAGATTTCAAATTTAATTTTTACCACATATTTAGGGTCTTATACCTTATGTTTTAAAACTTTTTAAAATATACGGATAGCAAAAAAACTTGACCTGATATAAAAAAATGGGTCACATTTACGAAATAAGCACATACAGCAAAACCTTCGACTTCAGACAAAATATAGATACTTTTACGGCTTTTGCTCTGATAAATTATCTAGTATAGTTCCTACTTATGCAGCTCCTAACAGAAATTTGTGGTGCCGCACGTATGCATCCCTATTCGGTCCAACTGGACAGGCCCCGAACTTCACATTTCGTTCGTTCTTTTATCCCTAGAGTTTCTAGACTGTGAAACCTAACGACCCAAATCTTCAAGTTTTTAGGTTCCGTGTTAACAAACTTCCTCTTACCTTGGTTAAGACACCCACGGTACGTTAGTACTTAGGCTTTCAGCTTTTGTGGATTGTCCAAAGATAAAAAAAACGCAGACCAGTTTAATCAGAGTCATGATCCTATATTGGGTTAAGTAGTTATTTTAAGTTTTAATAAATGATGCCTATCAAATATACATACATCTAAAGGCGACTGACCGAAGGCTCTCATCTAACTATGTGTAAAAAACATGTTGATGCTGATGCTAAATGCAAATGGAATTTTAACGGTCAAAAAAGTTAGTATATAACGGTTCACTGTCACGATATAACCTGTTTAAAAGATATTGGTATTTTGAAAATTTAGGCTTAGTAGCCAGCAATTGTTTTATAACAAAAAACAACTTTTGGTTGTTAAAGAAATATAAGGTATATTTGTTTATTCTCCATCTTCACATTAAGACAAAAATGTTCTTTTTTTACTTAAGGCGAATTGATATTAACGAATATTTTAAACTTAGTTAAGGCTAAACATTGACTGCCCATGACGTGCTTAGTCAGGCGTAGTCATAAACATAAGGTCTGTTCGTAGAGAAATTAAAATCAAGTCAATGGCAATCAGATTTTAAAATACGTCAGGTGACCAGTTGGCAACCTGTCACCTGACTAAGTCATAATCCGGATTTGGCGCTGACTAGTTTGTGATTTCATTACGAACAAGGCTATATTCAGCTAAATGAATTTCCCTATACAGGGTGTCCCACTGGGAACTGCAGCGATTAATTTCTCGAAAAGTTAGCCTTGGAGTTGGAAGAAGGAGGAGTCCGCCAAGTACTTTATAATGTTTCGTAATTTTAGAAGTTTTTTAAGTTCTACTTTTTGAGAAATCGATCGCAGCAGTTTCCGGTGGGAAACGCTGCATAAAGTAAGTTTCAAAATGCTTGCCTAAATATTGTTTGACCTTGACATATTTAACAACCTATTCAGGTATGTTTAAAATGTACCTACACAGACAATTTAAAAACTACTGAAATTAACGATTTTTTTACGATTGTTCTTTATTTAAGAGATCAATTAGTTTACGACATTTTAATAAACTTATTCATAGCATTACCTAGTGTCAGTTTTACTTTGACTGACGTAGATATTATTTTAATTATTAACTCTATAGTTTTTAAAAAGTATAACCTTTAACTAGTTGATGAGCTTGATGAGTTGTTGCTTGAAGATAAGACAAGACGTTAAAAATTCATTTTAAATAAAAGAAGTGTTATGGACGACATTAACTACACTAATTTTAATTATTTAGTATGATATTAAGCAAAAAAAAGATATCTATCCTACTTTCAATACGACGAAAAAGACAAAAATGTAGGCACAGGTTTTGGGTTAAAAATTTTTTATAGAAAGAAAAGTTGATAGCCAATATTATACTTTTTAAATGAGTTAAAACAACATGATGATGAAAAACACTTCAATTATTTAAAAATGTCAAAGGAGCATTTTGACAAATTGTTACAGAAAGTTGAGTCAACTATTAGCAAGTCCCACACAGTTCGTGAGCCAATAACTGCAGGCGAGTATCTAGCTTGTACTCTAAGGTAAATAGGTAACAAAAAAGTGTATGTGGTAAATAAAAGACTAAGACAAGCTATTCACCAAAGTTGCCTAATTTGCTGGATGTATCAATAATTTCAAAAACGTTTCAAATTATTTTCTTTGCATTACACAAGTGGGTTTTTACAAAATAAAATTAAAATTGTTTATTATTATCCATTATCCAATCCATTTGCCATCTCACAGACAGATCATGATTGACACCTAGTGACCTTCACAACAGTATAGTATTGTGACAACGTATTTTCTTTAGCCAAATACGTCGCCTGGGGTGCGTAACTCGGATGGGGTAGTGGACACTTTAAACTCACTTTAAAAATAAATAAAAAAATATTATATTTTGCACTAAATAAAATTACAATTTTACCAGTATAATACTATCAACATTCCCCTTTCTTCCCTTAAACTATTCGGACAATGGGAACACCCAGTATTTTTTCGAAGTCAGGATTCTACTACCCCATTCTTAAAATTTTGTTCTCTTTAAATAATAAATTTTTTCAGTGTTTGTTTTTGCGTTTCTAGGCGACTCAGTTTGTTTAATGTTTTTATTTTATTATTATAAGAGTAACCTACAAAATTGTTTGATTTATACTTTTTAAACCTTGACACCTCAGGTATATTTTTATATAGCAAATTTCCCAATGTTAAGTAACCCAATTAAAATTTAAAATTCCCAAAAATGTATATTTTAAAATTCCCGAAATGTATACTTTTTTATACTAGGTGTTCACAGTATCAACCAAAGAAAATTCTAACATAAAATCACCATATTTAAAACAAAACGCTTAAATATTTTCCGCTACAATGGACGTGTCAGCGGATTTTCTGCGCGTATTTTTAATACGCGGGCGGAAAACCGCTCCTATGGACAGCCGGCTTTAGAATGTCATTGTGTGGGTCCCAGCTTTTAGATAGTCATTTAAAAATATTATCTACGCTAGTGTTTACTTTTATACTTTACTGTTGGATTTTATTAAAAAAAAAAACTTTGATAAAATTATTGATATGCAGATTACTCTCTGAAAGCTAGTAAAACTGCAAATGCGGAAACTTTGGCATTCTCAGGAGGTCACCGTCGTATTTTCTTAATTACTTAGAGAAACTTTGTTAATTTCCAAGTCGCGTTGTCAACAAGAACTCTTCAAATTACCAAAGAATTTACATTTTACCTTAAGAAACTCTACTCTATGGTAATTAGTTTTAGAAGCTTTATTATTATTAGATTTATAGAATATTGCCGCACTAGTTTATAATAAAATAAAATAATTAAGGTCGTATTAAGGATTATCATTTTTTTATCTAGAAAGTGTGACATGGGACACATACTAAACTTATACCAGATACTATTGGCCTAAAGGGAATTACTTTGGTAAAGCAAATTTTTATCTTCGACTTCTCGATACAAGTTGATTTTCTGGTTTGCGCCTTCCCCTCACCCCCTCTTAGAGAAAATCTAGGTTGTATATTTTTATCCGTGATTTGATTAATTTATTTTAAATATATATTTTTTTAATTAATCATAAATCTCGCAAGAATATCTGTTTTTTTTTAATAACTAGTGACATATAAAATTTTGCCCTACAAAAATTATATGGTGAAAAAAATAAATTTCTGGCTATATTTATATTATATAGAATATTTTGCAAAATCTGAAATTTGGTAATATAATGTATTTACTTTAAGACTTATAGACACTTATAGTCCGGGAGGTAGCAATGTCGGGAAAACAAGAATTTTAGGTTGGCTGATTTTTTGATATGTTGTTTTTCCTCTTCTTTGCGTAGATCCTTGGATGTCTGGCTGGCGGTAGCGGTTACGTTAGAGCACAGCTGTGACCTTGACATTTAGAGCTGTCACTAATATGTCAAAAAATAAGCAGACCCAGAAAATATACCGATCAGTTTAGAAGTTAAAAGGGGGACGACTGTATAATTGCCAATGATAAAAGTGTCTCTCAATAAAAAAATATATTTAGTAAACTTATCTAAAGATAAAAAATGGAAAATTAGGTTTCTTAAAATGTTTTTAAAACCTTTGATTATTACCTGTACAGGTAGGATACAAACTAATAAACGAAACTACTATCGCCAGCAAGACAGCCCAGGGTCTAACCAATAGAGGAAGAAGAAGAACATTGTTATAAAATCAGCTGACTAAAAATTATTTTTTGAAAACGTTGCTACCTTCTCTGCTGTTAGGGGTCAAACCAAAATATATTTTTTTTCAGTAAATTTCAAAATTAAAATATTTTTATTATCAAAGTATCTCTCTTTTAGCCAATAGCATCTGGTATGCACTTAGTGTAGGTCATGTCAATTTTTGGTAATAAATTACCAAAAATCCTTGGTCCATTCTTAAAAATTAGAGCAAAATATTTTTTTTTATGAATAATAAAGATTATTTACAAGTAGCAACTAAAAATATAAGTTTTTGCGCATTTTTACAGAAGCAATTAGTTATATTTGTGTTTAAAAAATAAAAATTTTACCAATTCTATTCAGTATGCAGTTTTTAAATATTAAATATTTATTATACTCTTTTTATTTATTAATAGTTTTTTAGGATCACCGTCTCTTATTAAGTAGTTATTAAAAAATATATGTAAAATTATGACCTATACCTAAATTACATATTTAATGTATTTTGTAGGTATTAGATATAATGACCAATTAAATATACACAGTGTGTCTACGGATGAACTTAACTATATCTGTAAAAAAAATATTTCCAATATTTTGGAAAAAGTTATTCTTTATAAAAATGTATGCTGTATATCTAAAATAAGTTGTTTAAAATGGCAAAAATATCGTTTTTAAAATTTAAAAAAAAATGAATAATATAATTTTAAAACTACTTAAATAAATAGCAATTTTAAAAATGAAAAAAGTCCAATTTATTTTTTCTTATCACTTCAAAAAATAAATGTAAACCAAAATATTTGTTTTTTTAAATAAATAATTAATTTTACTTCTTTTATAATAATATTATAAAGTTAAGTTGAAATTAATATAAGTAGTAAAACAAAAGGTAACTATTTATTTCTAAAAGAAAGATCAAATTTTTATTACTTTATCATGCTACTTATATGGTTCTTTAAAAAATATTCATAACGGTTTTTTTATTTGCCAAAATTAGATATTTGTAATTTTGATTTGCCTTGTATATAAAAGGTTTTTTATGTTTTTATTATATAAAAAAAACATTTATTTTAACTGAATTGTATATTATATAATTTTAATAACTTTTATATGCTATTTAATAGGGTTGTTTTAAAATTATATCTTTTGGATTTTTTTACTATTTGAAAGTGATATCCTAGGCGATTTTGAACTCCGCTGTATATCCCATGGCAACTTATATAGCGTTTAGCATTTTAGGCAGAAGCAAAAAGTTTTTTTGAAGAATAATATTTTTCTTTAAAATATTAAAAATTTAAAAAAATACAGGTATAGCTAAGTTCATTCGTGGACATAGTTTATAACATCAGAAGATAATACTAGGCTAACATACAAAGCATTTCTATAATGCCCCCCTCTTTTATTTTTTGGACCGATCAATTGAAAAAATTTAAACTTTGGGATATGTAATTGATACATAAATACTATGTTTTAAAGTAAAATTGACAGATACAAATTTTAAGATGACGGCTGGGCGCCATTTAAAAAAAAATAATAAAATGGAGGGTCTTGTAGCCCATCATTTTAAAGCTCCTGCTTGTACTTCATAACCCTAGGATATAAAGTCAATACCCTTACTTAATACAAAGTTCTGAAACTAATAAAGAATGATGTACCCAATGTGGTATTTTCTTAAAGCTCTTTTAAAAATCTTGTTAATGGTGATAACATACAGGGTAGAAAAAGTTTTTTTTTTTTTAATAAAATACCCTTTATATATTCCATCAACCTTAAAAAGATCTTTAATAAAATATCACATTTAATTTATCTCACTTTATTAGTTTCGGAAATATGGCCATCCAAATCAGGTATTAAGGTAGTAGTAGTGCCGCCATTTTGTATAAGGTAAGGGTATTGACTTTATATTCTAGGGCTATAAAGTACCCAAGCAGCAAAGCAAAGTCTTATTGACATCTCTTTTGGTCATTTCTGGTCACATTTTGGTCAGCAAAGATGTCATAAGATGACGACAAAATGACGTTAAATTGGCCTCCCTAAGTCACAGACAAAAAGACGTCCCATTAAAGACGTCATAATGACGTCTTTAAGATGACGAAAAATTGACGCATAGACTTTTTTAAAAAAGCTAAAATGATATGATATTTTATTTGAAAATTGAAATAGGAAAAAACTCCTTACTGCTTGCAATTTCCTTGCAAATGCAAGGTCGCATCTCTCGGCACACTGTCCAACCTAAAGATGCAGATTTTAACACTAGCCGAAAGTATATCTTTTAAAGCTAATTGAGATCACCAACCGCAGACCGGTCTCGAACTATTTTGGTCTGGTACGGTGTAGGCGATAAAAAGCGAAGATGTTGAATAAACGTAGTAGTTTATTGTCCATTACGCCATCTATCGGTAGAGTTTTTTCCTATTTCAATTTTGTAAAATTATAAGTCTTATGTTTCTGTCATATGATATTTCGGTTGGGTTTTGACATCGAATCATATAATGTCACAAAATTTTTCTGGCGGGTTTTCTAAACATGACGTCATTAGATTTTTATGAGCAAGTATGACGAAAAAATTACGTCGAAAAGACGTAACTTTAACGACGTCAAAAACACGTCAATTAAATGACGTTAAAATGACGTCATAATTTTGGTCTGATGACGTCCCATGACGAAAAATGACCAAAAATGACATAAAAATGACGTCATAATGACGTCAGCTTGCTGTTGGGTACTCTTTAGAAACTTTAAAATGATGTTTCACAAGTCCACCTTTTCCATTTGATTTTTTTTTTTTGAAATTTCATCATCTGTCAATTTTACTCTAAAATATAGTATTTATGCAATAATTTTATATCCCAAAGATTTAATTTTTTAAGTTCATCCGTTTAAAAATAAAAGGAGGGGGGACACTAAAGAAACGCACTGTATACATGTATTATACAGAAGTCAATAGCGCGTTTAACTAAATTAAATTATTAATAACATACAGCTGAAAACAATTTCCAGACCTAAGTTCATGTAAACCAATTTAATTAAATACATTTTTTTTTGTAAAATTACCCCAATAAATATATAAACGCAATCTCTATATATATAGCTATTATTGTAAAAAGAAATTAATGTGGTTTCTACAATGGAAATTAGTATGAGCAAATATATCAATTTATATAAAAAGAAGCAAATTTACAAGATTTATGCTTAGCTAAATAATAATTAATTGTAAACACTCTTTCAAAACGCGTAAATTATAAAAGCAGACGGGTTGCTGAAAAGTAAGCTACTTTCTGAAATAATACCTAACTTTCTTGTTGTTTTCAAAGTTTTCATACTCCACCAAACACGAAAGTGGAGCAGCGGGGATTGTAGGGTATAGAAAGTAAATTATTCATAGTCTGGTTTTGGAAATATTAGCACGATATCTTCTTAGCATTGTGGACGAGGTACAAATGTTTTAAGAAGCTTGTGAAAAGGAAATGAGTTTTACTTTACAGGATGCTGTATTTTGCCTTTACTTTGCAGTAAATAAGAATAATATACTAGTACTTTAATTTAAATTGTGTTGGTATTTTTATTATATCCTTGTGAATATAACAGTAGTTTTAATTCCTTATTCTAATTTTAAATTAAATTTCTCTAAATTAATGAAAAGCTCAACAAATAAACATTTTAAAAGTCCTGTTAAAAATATTATTTAGATATTAACAATTTTCTTACAAAATCAACAAACACTAAAAATTTTGATAAGAATATCAAGATGAGTAGGTATTACTAAATTGGGTATTTTTATTATTATTTTTTAAATCGACGAAGGGTAAAGATCAAAATGGACGAAGGGTAAGATCAAAAATAATAGAGGTGATAGAGTAAGCCAAAACATTCTTAGTACTTCATATAAAAAAGTTCTATCGCGCTTTCTTAGGGAGTGTTTGACCTTCACAGTTAGAATAAAAAAATGTATTTTATTTATAACTTTTGAATGGTTACCACAATAATAATTATATTTGGCCATTTAAATGAACTTATACTAATGCTTTTTCCATAGGCAAATAATTGCACAGTGGGTCACAATTATACAGGGCCAGACGAACTTTTTAGTTTATTGTATGAATATTTTACAGAGGTGAAAAATTTGACTTTTATCTTTCACCGTTTAATTTATTTATCATTTTTGGACAAAAAAGGTAAATCCCATTTAAGTCGATATCTTGGACCGTTCTTCATAAAATCGCATTTTAAAAACACACATCATACTCCTATTTTGTATGTATTAAAAAATCCATTTTCTAAGGAAATTTTAAAAATAGGGTTAAAATAATTAAAAATGGTGTTTAAAAGCCTTTTAAACTTTATAACACAAATAAAGGCTGTTTTTTTTTTAAATTTTACCCTATTTTAATAATTTTCTAAAAAAAAACCTTTTGTTACATATATAAAATGGGGGTATGTCTGGATTTAAAATGCGCTTTCTGAAAAACGGTCCAAGATATCGATTTAAATAAAGTTTTTTGTACCAAAATTATAAAGAAATTAAACGGAGAAACCAAAGTGTTAAATTTTTCCTAAACGAAAAAAATTCTGCCAAACCCTGTATAATTATTACTTACTGCGCAATCATTTGCCTATGAAAAAAAAAAGAAAAAAACATTGGTATGGGATGAATTTAAATGCCTAAATATCCATTATTATTGTTGCAACCGTTCAAAACTTATAAATAAAAAACATTTTTTTAATTCTAACTTTGAAGGTCAATAACTCCCTAAGGTAGCGCGACAGAACTTTTTACATGAAGTACTAACATTATTTTGGCTCACTCTATCATGTTTGACTTCACCTTTCAGGACACCCTGTATATATAATATAAATTTTTAAATAATTAAACTACAAATCAAGAATTAGAAAGCAGAAGAGCTTCATTTTTATTTGTGTATTTGGATAAAAAATAAAAATACACCGCATGCACGTAAACATTTTTGTCAGAAATATTCCTTTAGGTGCGCATGAGCCGCCACTTGACCAAATAATGTAAAATCAAGTTAGGGCTAGAAAACCCCTTAAAACCACAAAAATATTGTTTTAAAGATATAAAAAAATCAGTTAAAGTATATAAACTAAAAAGTAGTACTTTCAGTGCCTTAGAAACAGTATAGTCCAAGAGCCCGTAATCGACATACCTTCGTCATTTTGTAAAAAGCTAATAGTTTGCCAGAGCATGCTCCTAACATAGGTAGAAGCTTGATGATAAACTATGAAGATTGACTCCATAGTGGCTTTGGCAGGTTCAAAAGTTAGGTATAATCGAATGAGCCAATTATAGTTTCACTATAGACTTCCAGAACAATGCTAATTTTTACGGGTCATCAGTTTGGACGCTGGCTTGGCTGGAATTTATGAAGTGGCAAATTATACGTACTATTTACGTGTAGTACTCGATGGATACCCGCTTCATAAATTACACGAAGCGAGCGTCCAACCTGATGACCAAAATTTAGCATTGTTCTGGGTGTCTAGTCTTTGGTATAAGCGCAAAAAGATTATTATCCTCCGAAGTGTATTCTCATAAAAAAACATTATTTGACTTTTGGTTCTAATGGGCTTTTGTTCTTTATACAGTTTATTTCAGAAATTGACAAAGAAATTAATACAAAAATAATATTATCCGTTCACATGTTTGTTTAAACTTTAAAATATTCAAATTCTTTGGTTGTAGGTATTGCCGATATTATTTAATTTCACATGACCAAAACACCTTAAATAATAAGTTTAGTAGAGATTTTATGTTTAATTGCTACCACTCGATTTGGGTCGATTAAGTGGTCTATGCACATAGCTTAAGAGGATTTTAATATACACTCGTGGACAAAAGAAAACCGGACAAAGAAAATTTTGTTTAATTAAATCTTAAATAACTTTTTGGTTTTTTGACCGAACTTACAGGTAGTTTCTTCCAGTAAAATTATTATTCAATATGAAAATTGCAAAAAGTTTTATAGGATTGGGTGTTATACAAGGAAGAGCCAAATGTTGCATTTTGACCCAAATTTTCAAACACCCTGTGGAATAATTTAACGTCACAATTTTTTACCAGTGCATTGGATTTTAGAGTCCCATCTTTTAATACCATTTTCTTTTAATATTTGGTATATCTTTTTAAAAGAAAATACAAATTTTTAAAGAAAACAATAAAATTTATATGTTGTTATACTTTTACACCTTTCATAAAATTTTAATTTTTTTATAATAAAAAATTAATGGGAATATTAGTTTGTTGTTGTTGTTGTTGATTTCGTAGTTTCCAAATCAGTAATTAGATTTTGGTTATCTCTTGAGATATACAGGGTACGACAAAAAGTGTTATTTAAAAAAACAGACTGTATATTATATCACCAGTAAAAAGATCTTTTAAAGACCTTTTAAAACTACCAAATTTTATATTCTTGTCTTTATTTCTTCCGGAAAGAAAACGTTGTTTAAGATTAAATTTGAACAAAATTTTCTTTGTCTGTTTTTTTTTTGTCCAGGAGCGTGAGTTGTAGTACTTTCTACTTATCCAGTATATTTGGTGTGGGTTATTTTTAGATAAAAAAAAAGAAAACTTAAGTGCGGTCTTGATCTGCTTAGGCAAAAACCGATATGACCTCGGATATGACTCATATTTGTAAAATAGTTAAGAATAGATTAAGTCGATTACGCTTCAATATTTTAGTAATAATTCACATTGTTTGCGTGCCGCTAGGAGGCTACTTATTAAACAGTTTCTTTTTTTGTCATAATTTATTAGTTTAAATATGGTTGCTTTAGGGTGTGTTTATGTCGGAGCGACGAGGAACGAGGTGAGCAGCGGGGCTCGACAAAATAACCTTTTAAAGTATTATGTTACTGTAAAAGGTGCTAACTAGGTACCAAAGGTAAATAAATTTAATCGTAGCTTTTGTCATTTCGTAAAAGCTGAATTTTACATTATGTTACTTGGACACCTGTTAGAAGATATTTTAAGATTTAAGTTCCAGCCCCTTGACAGACAAATATTTTGGGGTGGTCCAATGGTCCGAGGAAGTCCAATATTTTGTTATTTAACACGATATAACAAAAAGTCTTATGTAGGATTTGTGGGGTTTCCAAATAGGCATGTCCTAAAAATAATTTGATGTATACAGTGGCCGAAAAAAAAGGTAATGGTGTGAGGTTAGTTTAAAAAGATGTTTTTGGAACAATCTGTATTTATCAAAAAATTCTAGGACATGCCTATTTAGAAATTTCTACAACTCTTATATTAGACTTTTTGACATATCTTGTTAAATAACAGAAATATTAAATCGAACCACAGGGCCACACAAAAATGCTTGTTTGCCAAGGGGTTGAAACTGTCAAAACTGTCTGCCGACTGGGAAAATAACTTCTGATAGGTACCTAAGTAACATATAAAAAATTTAGCTCTTGAAAAATGATAAAAGTTTTGTTTCAATTTTTTATTGCTTTTACCTATGCGAGAAGCATGTGCTGACAATCTTTTAGCTTTTACAAAATGACAAAGGCCTGCCACTCACGGGTTCTTGCATACGTATGTCAAATTTTAAAATAAATATACATCAAATTTTAAATATTAAAACCAACTTTTTGATATTAAAATGGTATATTTTTACTTCACCAACTGCAACATATTGACAATTTAAAATAGTCAGACTATAGCTTGTAAGGAAAAACCTAATTAAGTAGACATTTTAAATGTATTGTTCATATTAACAACCCCAGAAAACAAACAGATCAAAAAACTACTTTGTGTTTTGTAAACTAACCAATACAATAAAAATCATGTAGTACTTATTTTGGAGCTTGATTTGCGGGTATGTTCTGATGTATTCTCCAAATTTTGTTTGGATCCCATTCTGTTTAAAATACTTGTATTAATATTTAAAAACGATCCAGCTCCAGGTAAAATGCCTTTATTTGATTTGTTGTCTTCAGCACCTATTTCAGATTTATTAGAAGAAGTGTCAGATAATTGCGGTTTTGTTCTTTTTTGGTAACAAAGATATTACAGGCAAATTTAAGTTCCACTTCAAGAGCTTCCAAGTACGTCATCTAAAAATTTAATAAACGTTTATATTTTTTAACATTAAAACACACAACTGTCAACTTTTCAATACTTTCATATCTTAATTTTTTAATAAATCCAAATTATATTTGGACAAAAATGTAAATGTTTTTTGCAAAAGAGAAAAAGAATATAAATTACTTTGTATCGAAGAAGTCTATGTTAATTTTAAACCACAGCGTATAATTTAACTTATGATTTTATGAAAAAAGATGTAAACTTTTGACCTCTTGATAAAAGATATTATTAATGTGCAAAGTTTTTTAATACATTGACTGTGGTAATTATATTGCGGAAAGTGGGGTAGCGTTGATCAAACATTGATTGAGTGTTTTACAAAAATTAAAAACAATTTTTTTACTTATTTCATCTTCTCAGCGATCATAGAAACACATTTTAAAATTGTAATAAGAGTACCCTAATGTCACAAAGCTAAGCTAAATAACTTCGAAGCGCGCCGGTTTATCAAAATAATATAGGTTTTTTTTGCAAAAAGTAATTGCTTTTGCCTTTTTGATTACCAATTAAAGAGTTATAAAATTGTACCAATTAAAAATAAGCTTTCCCATGTTAATCATATGTCTTTTTGTTGGGTACACGCCTGGAAAGAATGGGACCGCTTCGGTCCTGGTCCCGGGGTATACGAGCTGACCCTGTTTAGCCCTATTGACCCCTATGAACGTGCCGGTCGCCTGAAATAAAATAAAAGAAAAACCCCCAAAAACTCTAATTAAAAAGGGCGTTTCGGTGGCAAGTCTGCCACCGTTGTCAAGATAAAAATGAAGTTAAAAAATAAAAAATTAACTAATATTTAAATTAGAAATGATTAAATTTAATGCTTTTAAAATCGCAAACTGAAAATAGTTTGACATATGTGTCATGAGTGACATAAGTAACTGGTGTATTTATTATTTGTAAGACAAAAAAGGTAATGAGTTAATTGATTTTTAGCTTTTCTGAAGATACTTCAGTATCGAGCAAAGGCAACTAAGTGTTATTTAAATTAACTGAAATTGATGCTACACAATTATCTTTAATTAATAATATATACGCACTTTCTTTGATTTTTTGATCCCAATTTATTCTTTGATTGTTATCAAATGCCTGTTGGCAGATTTTTAATTTATGAAATTCTGTGTTTTTAATGTATGATCTGTGTTCTTTTATGCGTTTAGCTAATGGTCTACAAGTTTGACCTATATGAAACTTATTGCATTCGCAAGGTATGTTATAAATAACATTTTTGTATTTCTATTTAAGTTGTATGGTTTTGTTTTTGTTAATTGAGATCTAATGGTGTTTTGCGTTTAAAAATTGTGCAAATATTAAATTTGTACTGATACATAAAATAAAAAATTCTTAGAGAAATTAACTAACATTGATATCGATCCAAATAATACACTGGTAAGTTTTGATGTTGTTAGTTTATTCACAAATGTCCCAATGGATAAAACATTAAATATTGTTAGAAATAAATTAGAAAATGATGTCCATCTTGGCGAAAGAACCAAACTAAACATAAACACAATACTATTTCAATACAACACTAATTTTTATAAACAAACTTCTGGCATGGCTATGGGTTCACTTTTATCACCTTTATTAAGTAATATTTTTTTATATACCAACATGATGAACACTGTTTAAATAATTTTTTAACACACATTAATACACAAGAACCAAATATTAGGTTTACTTTAGAAAAAGAAAACAACTCACAACTACCTTTTCTTGACATTTTAATAAAAAAGATTTAAATAATTTCGAAAAAAATTTTACAGAAAACCTACACACACAAATAGATAATTAAACTTTAACTCAAATTACCCCATAATGGTTAAAAGGGAGTTGTAAAAAAATCTATTTAATAGAATTAAAGCCATTTGTTCTAATCAAAATATAAACAAGACAAAATCAAAAATAGACCTATTACAAATTTATTTTTAACATACATTCCCGAACTATCAAATAAAATTCAACGAATAGGAAATAAATTTAATATTCGCACAATTTTTAAAACACAAAACACCATTAGATCTCAATTAACAAAAACAAAACCATACAACTTAATTGAGAATTCAAAAAATGTTATTTATAAAATACCTAGCAAAGTTTTATATAAGTGAAACTTGTAGACCATTGGCTAAACGCATAAAAGAACACAGATCATACATTAAAAACACAGAATTTCATAAATCAAAAATCTGCCAACACGCATTTGATAACAATCACAGAATAAACTGGGATGCATCGAGTATTTTAGCAAAGGAAACTTGTTCTAAAAAACGTAAAATCAAAGAAAGTGTGTATATATTATTAAATAAAGATAATTGTGTAGCATCAATTTCAGTTAATTTAAATAACACTGGGTTGCCTTTGCTCGATACTGAAGTATCTTCAGGAAAGCTAAAAATAAATTAACTCATTATACCTTTTTTGTCTTACTAACAATAAATACACCAGTTACTTATGTCACTCATGACACATATGTTAAACTATTTTCAGTTTGCGATTTTAAAAGCATAAAGTTTAATCATTTCTAATTTAAATATTAGTTAATTATTTATTTTTATTTTTTAACTTCATTTTTAACTTGACAACGGTTGTAGACTTGCCACCGAAACGTCGTTTTTTTAATTGAATTTTTTGGGTTTTTCTTTTATTTTGTTTCAGGCGACCGGCAAGTTCATAGGGGTCAATAGGGCTGAACAGGGTCAGCTCGTGTACCCCGGACCAGGACCGAAGCCGTCCCATTCTTTCCAGGCGTGTACCCAACAAAAAGACCATCCAATAAATTCTACTATGCCGTATCTCTTAATATGAATACTTAGGGCGGTGACTTTTGCTGGATTTATTTTTTATCATTTCAACAATATTTTCGATATAATTAAAAAAAATAGTAGATTTTTTCATTTAGCCCACAAAGTATATTGGTAAATTTTTAATGCATAAACTCAAATTTGGTTATATTAGTATCTTAGGACATACATGTTCTTCAACAGATACGTTGTATACATTCCACAATAGCTCCAATGCTGCGATTAAAAATGCCATTCCAATACACACTCCCAAAACAATAAATACTCCGCCAACATTTGTTAATGCAAGCGCATCAGTATTTTCGGGAACTACCTAAAAAGACAAAAATGTGTAATATGTATTTTATGCGTAATATTGTTAATTGTATGCCTGTTTTAAAATCTATTCTTATTATTCGTAATACTAAGGTATCAAACTTATCTTTCTTATAGTAGATTAATTTAAAGTAAATAAAAATCATGAAATTCCATTTTTGGGGGTCAGGTTTTAATTAAACCTTCTTGTTAAGATATGCTATAAAATGGCTTACACCGTTTAATAAATAAAAGGGTTATGGTGAGACAATGTAGTCCAATTAAATATACCCTAAATCACAATTTGGGGGAAGTGAATGAATTTTTGACATAAGTTACTTTAAAGTGTCTACAAACAAAAAATATTTTAAAAAATTTCAACCCCCGGAAAAGGGTAAAAAAAAATAAATAAAGTGTTTTTTGCAATTACTTTAAAACCGTTGGAGCTACAAAAAATTTTTTTACAAAAGTTGTAAAACTAAAAATTATAAATCAAAATGGTCTCTATTATTTTTTCCCCAAATGACATTAGGGTTGCTAAAACTTAAGGGATTATAATTTGAATTAAAAAAGTATAACTTTTTTACAAATTCATGAATATACATTTATTTTTACATAATTACCCTTAGAGTGTCTACAAAGGAAGTGTAGGAAAGATTTTGTTTCAACCCCGAAAAAGGGTTAAAAGAAATAATTTGTTTTTTGGAAATATTTTAAAATGGTTAAAGTTAAAAAAAAGTTTTTACAAAAGCCGTAGAGCTAAAAATTTTACTTTAAAATGGTCCTTATCATTTTTTTCTCTAGATGATATAAGGGTGGCTTAAACTTAAGGGATGATAATTTTAATTAAAAAAATCTACTATTTAACAAATTTATGTATTTGCATTTTTTTTTATTTAATAATTACCTATAAAGTGTCTTTAAACGAAGTATACAAGAGTTTTTGTTTTAACCCTCCGAAAAGGGGTTGAAAAAAAGAAATAAATTGTTTTCTTAAAATTACTTTAAAACGGTTGATGTTAGAGAAAAGAAATCCCAACAAAAGTTTTACAACTAAAAATTTTACATCAAAATGGTCTCCATAAATTTTCCCCAGATGACTTTAGGGTTGCTAAAACTTAAGGGATGATAATTTCAATAAAAAAAAATTATAACTATCTGGTCCGCCTTACTAAAAAATAAAATCATAAATAATACTAAAAAATGTAAAATTACTTTAGGAATTTTATACCATACTAGCAGACAAGTACCCACTTTATTGAATTATAAAGCTTTTTAACTGGAAAACTATGTCATGATCGGTTTAGTATTTCCGAAGATAAGCCCTTACAAACAAACAATCAAAGTTACAAACTTAACGTTTTTATAATATTATTATGGATACTTTCCACAGTTGTAGTTGGTCAGTGTTGGAATACTTGATATTCTGAATCCTATTTAGAATACATTTGGCTGGTATTCAAATAGTATTTAAATACCAGCCATGTGTTTGCTTGGTATTTGGGATTCTGGATTGTGAATATAGTATTTAAATACTTGCTTTGTATTCATTATTTTGGTCCTCAAAAAAAATTATAAATATTGAATACGGGTATACAGGGTGTTATTTAATAAGTGTCCGATATTTCAGAGAGTGATTTTTCAAGTATTTTTAAGGTAAAAGTTCTATGAACGTGTGGTCTAAGATGCTTCGCTTTCAAGATACAGGGTGTCAAAGTTTTATTTTTACTTATGTTTTTCTGCATAATTTCCTAAATAATGCCGATTTCCGAACGAGAATTGGTACCTGGGGGTTTTGACATGAGAAATTTGAATTTGTTCTTAATTTAGCTCTTACTTGTAGAGGGCGCTAGCCACATGTATATTCTCACTTTCAAAGGCTCATGACTTTTGTACAACCCTGTATTTACATTTTTGTTAAAAGAAATGGATTCCTTAGTCATTTTACGTAAAAAGGTACTCTTATTAGATGACTCTGAAGCAACCGTTTTCGAAATATTTTAGTTTAAAATAATCGATGCATACGCTTAGTAATAAATATGCTAAGTAAAGACCGCCGAAAATGACGGTTTTATCAAGTAGCCTAGTCAATGCATGCATATTTATTACTAAGCGTATGCATCGATTATTTTAAACTAAAATATTTCGAAAACGGTTGCTCCTAGCGTCATCTAATAAGAGTACATTTTTACGTAAAAATGACTAAGGAATCCATTTCTTTTAACAAAAATGTAAATACAGGGTTGTACAAAAGTCATGAGCCTTTGAAAGTGAGAATATACATGTGGCTAGCGCCCTCTACAAGTAAGAGCTAAATTAAGAACAAATTCAAATTTCTCATGTCAAAAAACCCCAGGTATAAATTTTCGTTCCGAAATGGGCATTATTTAGGAAATTATGCAGAAAAACATAAATAAAAATAAAACTTTGACACCCTGTATCTTGAAAGCGAAGCATCTTAGACCACACTTTCATAGGAACTTTTACCTTAAAAATACTTGAAAAATCACTCTCTGAAATATCGGACACTTATTAAATAACACCCTGTATAACTGCAGCGGTATTCGAATACTTTTTTGGTATCCGGATGCTCAGTATTTAAATCCTTTTAAAAATACGGTATTCAAGATTCGTATTTGATTACAGAATTTTAGTATTTGATACAACTTTAATACTTACACTAGGACATGGTTCTCCTTCTCTTTCTTCTTTCCACCACTTTTCTTTGAGTTCCCGAAGCCTTCCACCTTCTTGTAGTTTTAGTACTGCTGCGTTAATGGAATGACGATAGTCTGCATCTTAAACATTAAAAAATAAAATATCATCTTTTAAGAGAGCAAATACTACTTCTGCTTAATTAAAGACTTTGGAGTAAAAACCGATTAATTATATTTTGTAAATAATTATTATTTAAGTGTTATTATTTTTTAATACAAAACACTATTTCTGTAAGTACCTCTAAAAGTTATTATTTACTGATATAAATTTTATAAATGACTTTTAAATTTACATTCAAAGGATCCATACAGGGTTAGTAGAAAACACCGGAACACTGGATTATCTTAGCAACCGTTAAATAAAGATAACCCCAAATTAACTAAACATAAAGAATATAAAAAAAAAATTTGCAAGGCCGCCAAGTTCCGCCATCTTCTTCGTAAATTAGGGAATTTTAAAATTTTAAAAGGAACACCCTATTTTTTATCATTGTAATCAATTGCTTGTAATAACTTAATTATGATCTGATATTATCGTTTTTTTACTCCTGTCACTTTTGAAGATATGGCATCAAGCTAAAATACAGAAAGGACCAGTTATGGCTAATTATCTTAAAAACGATGCAACCGAAATTTGTCAAAATTTGTACAGGGGACTAACTGAACATTTTAAATTTAGTTATTGCATTTACAATGTTTCATAATTAAATTTCCTTATTCCCTTTTCCTGATTTTTTTTTTTTTAATTTTGAAAACGTAGCAAAACTGCTATTTATAAATTTAGAAGGTGCAGTTTTACCCCTAAACTAATTTTGAGGAATATTGGTGGGACCGCTTTTTAGATAAGTGACCATACCTAGCCGTTTTTGTATTAATTTCAAAAAAGCATAATGCCATATTGTCGAAATTAACAGAAGTAAAAAATGATAATACAGAGAAAACTATAAACATGGCAACCTTGCAAATACAGTTTTTAAATTCTTCATGTTTAGTTACCCCTTGACATAAAATTTTGTTAATTTATATTTGACTGTTGCTGAGTGTTGCTAAGATAATCCTCCGTTCCGGTTTTTTCTACTAACCCTGTATATAAACCATTAGATCATTTAAAGAAACAAGCACCAAAACAACGTGTTATATGCATACAAAAAGAACCATGTTAGGAACAAAATCACAATTTTGTAAAATAAAACAGCATATTGACTCTAAAAATCGTTCTTTATTTTATGGATCACTACTTATGCAAATAAAAAATTATATAGTATTTATTATACAAGGCAAAAAACTCTAGATTTAATTCTGTTGTCTCCTAATCCGATGCCAAGTAAGACAATAAAGCGAGAGATAAAATATAAAATTTATCCCCTGTATAATTCACTACTTTTTTCTGTGACGGAAAAGAAGACGACTTATTGTTAAAAAAAAATACATGATTTTAATATATTAATGTCGACAAATTATTATTTTTTTAAAATCTTTGGACAATCCACGAACGCTTAAAGCCTAAATGCTAACGTACCGTGGGTGTCTTAAGCGAGGTAAGAGGAAGTTTGTTGACACGGGACTTAAATGCTTGAAGATTTGGGGGAAGGAAAGACCTCCGCGGGCAGCAGGTTCCACATTCTAGAAACTCTAGGGATAAAAGAACGAACAAAGTGGGAAGTAAGAGGTCTTTAGACCGTATAAGGATACATACACGTGGCAGCACGAGTTTCTCTGCTGGGAACCGTGAGTGAAGGAATTATACTGGACAGTTCCTCAGAGCAGAACCCATGGAAGTACCTATAAAAAAGCGATAAATCCCCCACAGCCCGACGATGGGCAAGAGAAAGAAGCCTTTCTGTAAGTAAAGGATCATTAATGGGATGAATAGCTCTTCTTTGAATGGAATCAAGAATGCTGAGGGTTGTGGACGACGCCATGCCCCAGATATGAGAACAATGTTCCAAAGGGAGGTCAGATATGGGACACATATAAAGTGTATAAATTAGAAGGGAAAAATACTTTTGGCTCGAAAGAGAAATCCAAGCTTTTTGAAGCTGCCGTGGCTATAGATACAATGTGTTTGTGCCAGTTAAGGTTACTTTCAAATGTGACGTCCACAAGATTGTAGGTGTCTTTGCTCTGTAAAACTTGGCCGCTCATAAGTAGAGAATAAGTATTTAATGTGAGTTATACAGTTTAAAACCGGTCGGCTGTTGTATGTAAAACGACAATTAGACTTGCGTTGCTATAAAAAACTTTAAAAATAATTATTTAATATTTATCAATGTAATTCTGTAATTTAAAGGATTTGAATTAAAATTTTTAAATTAGTGTGGTTGCTTGGTAGTTGCTAGGTAGAATATTATTAAGTTAAAAACTGTACATATATATTTTTATTATTATATAAATTTTTATATATTAATATGTTTTAAAATTAAGTATTAACGTTTACATCCGTGTAGGTATATCCTGGAAAAAAGTACTTATTTTTAAGTAGTAATTTCATTAAAAGTAAAATTTTAATTCCTGTTAACACAGATATTGGTAATTATTTTCCCGTCACGGATAAAAATATGTTAAAAATATTTTTGCAAAACCTCGCTTAGGTCAAGATTATTGCTAAAAAAAAGGATATTAACATAATTAATAGGTTATTTTGTTGGTACAATTTTAAATTGTTATGTTATACTTACTCATGGGCATTCCAATTCCATATGACTTTGAATCTAATAGATTTCCAATTTTCCTTAAATCGCCAATTCCTTTCTAATTCGTACTCGATTCCAGTCGATTCCATTAAAAATGCGTAAAGTGCATTTTTCGTTGACTTTATTCTTTCTACACCTTTAGCGTTGCTTTCCTCAAAGACTGAAGGTTTTTCATTAATCATTGTGTTCCACATTCGCTGATATAAATTGTTGTCATTGTTGGAAAAAAAAGGTTCCGGTTGAGCCTCCTTGAACGCAACCTATTTTTTGACCTAACTTTAGTAAAAAATAATGTACTGTTTAAATAATGTGGTAAAACTAGATTAAGCCGTTAAATCTGCGACGGTGCCAATCTTTTAACTTGTTTACTTGGAAGTCATCATGATCATTAAGGTGGGTCAAAAAAAATTAAATATTTTTATTTTGACTTCTGATACTAAAAATTGGTTTCTAAGCACCTCCAGAAAATGTTGGCAACAATAAACTTCTAATTTTAATAGGAAGTTTTTCCCCATTACAGTTTTGAATATTTTTCTTGGTCCCATACAAAAACGTCCAATTCGTCAGTCATGCGACAAAACACGTGCAAAGAAAAATTAGGTTAAAAATTAATTTTTTTAGAAAAATAACTTTTTGTTTTGAATTTTGTCACTTACTAAAAATAATTATTAACGATTGAGTTTTTACCATTTTTGTTAAAAATTAAACGCTTTGCAAAAAACTCTTACACTTCTTTTAATAAATCTAACCATTTAAAAGATATTCAGTTTTAAAGATTAAATAATTATCTTAAGAAAAATAACTTTTTGTTTTGAATTTTGTAACTTTCTGAAAAAGTATTTGATGTCTTTTTAAAGGGCGTTTAACTTTCGATAAAAATAATATACACTCAATTGTCAATAATTATTTTTCATAATGTTATAAAATTAAAACCAAAAAGTTTTTTTCCTAAAATTTTAAATCTTTTGCTTAAAATATCATTTAAAAAGTTATAATTACCAAAATGTATTAATGCCATTTTTTGTAAAACGTTTAATGTATCATAAAAAAACTCCTTTAGAGTTAGGCATAATGATTACCAGATGGTAAGATATGAATATTTTTATGGGACTGAAAACAATAAGCAAACCCTAAAATGGTACGGATCTACGATATATAGCGACTTGAAAAAGTAAAAAAACGAGTTTTTTTTGTATCCTTTAATTTTAATGAAAACTAAACGAATTGAAAGAAAAGTAGATATTTTTTTTCGTTTTTGTTTATTATCTAACAATACGTATACATTCCTTTTATTGTTAATACAATATTATACTTTGTAACCGGTAGGAAAAGCGATTTATTTTCGGACGAGTTTGATGAACTAGGTTTTAGCTAAGTCCAGCAACCACCAAGATTCTGGAAATATGCGATTTGCACATTTGTTTCCGATTAAAATAATAATTTATTTTTTTTTAAGTAGTAAAATATACTAATTAAGTCCATTAAAAAAACTGACATCTGGGATTTTTCGAAAGAGGTCATCAAATAGCCAACATTTTTGGTTAACAAATTTATTTCTTGAACATTTAAACCTACTATAAGTCTGTCAATATTTTAACTGTTACTCAAAATAAATAAACACCTGTTTTTTATATTTTATCTACTTTGGTAATAGTACAAATTGGCTTACAAATATGCAAGTAACGGAGCGGCAGATGATACTGCGAAACAGTGTTTGCCAGGTGGGTTAGAATGAAAATCCTCCGCGTGGTTCTAAAAATCCCTTTTACTTTGGAAAAATTCTCCGTTTTCAATTTGTAGGGGGTGGGAGGATCAGATAGCTTTCTATAAAATAGGCCTCACATTCATAAACCAAACCCAAAATGCATTTTCTTTAAAAACTTTGCAACCTCTCTTGATATTTTTTCGAAAGACTTACCCAAAGCCACAAGGCCATTTTAGGGAAGAGGGGGTCTGGCACCACATTTGGCCTCTCCCTAGCGTCGTTACTGTTAAGAAACGCCACTACTTGGCCAGTCCAACAAGGGTGTCATAGATAAAGAAAATAAGATAATAAAGGCTCAAATACCCAAAGTTATACAACAACTAAATACCGAATATAGGAATCATTGCCCATAAAAAAATTAAAGTTTATTTCCACGTTAAAAATAAAATTAAAGGTAATTAAACACCATTTAATTTTTTTTTTAAATAATGCAAATACATATATTTAACGTAGTTAATGAACCATAGCGTTTAGACTGACTAGCTTCTAAATCGTTAAAAATCCCAGTTTTTTTTAAAAATTCCTTTTTGTCATTGAAAATCCTCAAAAAGGGGAAAAATCCTTGTTCTGTGGCAACACTGCTGCGAAAATAATGTCCAGTGTATTGTGGAGGAAGGATGCTGCAATAATAAAGTGTTATTCTAAAATCGGGGGACTACTACCCCATTAACTTATATAACAAACTGATAATTCAAATGTTTTTAAAAATATGTGATTAATGTCTTAGAATAAAATTTAATTATATGTAAACAAAATAAATTGCAGATAAGCATTTTTATTACCACCCTATAAACTCAATTTAACAGCTTAATATTAAAAGTTCATAATAAATATTTCTTTATATAAAAAAATCTGAAATCTCTATACTATAACTGCTACATATTATAATGTAGCTTCTTACCAAATTTCACTTTTGATTGTGATGCAAGCTCCTCAACAGATTTAATTGAATCGTCTTTTTTGACATAGTTAAAAAAGCCGCCAAGTTTGCAGTGTAGGAACTGGTTATTATAAGCGAGAAAAACCACCAACTAGCAGTTGCTATTCTTGTACAAATTCCTCTAAAATAAAAATACTTTTTTAATATTCGGTTTTAAATGTCACATGTTTTTTTTTAATTTAACTTACTTCGGCAAAATATCACAACCTTGTGTACATATTGAACCTAGAGTCAACCAGCAGCAGTTTTTCAGGTCCCAAATATTTTCTAGCTCAGATGGATTTTGGTCACATGGATGAGGGTTCTCCCAGTCTTCGGTGGACATTCTAAAATATTATATTAATTTAAAAAAATACTTTAAATATAATAAATTACAATTTTTGAAATTCTTAAGCTTATCTCTAAGTTCACAAAAAAAAAAATGGATATCGGAGTTTTTAAGGCACGATCCTTAACTTTTGGGGTTTTATTCTCAACTTTGACTAAAACTGAATATAAACTACTACTTAAATTCTCCATTATTTTAGTCTGATACACCAAGAAATTGTTTTTATTTATTTTATTTTATTTTTTATTCATTATAAGAGGATACCTTGTAACCGGTTAAGTACCATCCCAAGCAGCAAGCTGACGTCTTATTGACGTCTGTTTTTAGTCATTTTTGGTTATATTTGGTCCGCAAAGACGTGAAACATGACAACAAAATGACGTTAAATTGACCTCCCTAAGTCACAGACAAAGACGTCCCGTTAATGACGTCTTTAAGATGACAAAAAATTGACGCATTTACTTTTAAAAGCTAAAATGATACTATATTTTATTTGCAAATTAAAATAGGAAAAAACTTCCCACTGCTTGCAATTTCCTTGCACCTTGCACTGAAGGTCGCATCACTCGGGACACTGTCCAACCTGGAGATGCAATTTTTACACTAGTCGAAGGTATTTCTTCCAAAGCTGATTGAGATCACCAACCGCAGACCGGTCTCGAACTATTTTGGTCTCATCGGTACGGTGTAGACGATAAGATGCAAAAATGTTGAATAAACGTAGTAGTTTATTTTTCTATTTCAATTTTGTAAAATTATTAGTCATATTTTTCTGTCATATGATATCTCAGTTGGATTTTGACACGAATCATATAATGTCATAAATTTTTTCTGGCGGGCTTTCTAAACATGAAGTCATTAGATTTTTATGAGCTAGTATGAGAAAAAAAAGGACGTAGAAAAGACATCGCTTCAACGACGTCAAAAAACACGTCAGTTAAATGACGTCACAATTTTGGTCTGATGACGTCTTATGACAAAAAATGACTTAAAAATTACTAAAAAATGACGTCATAATGACGTCAGCTTCCTGCTTGGGATCGTGCCCAAAAAAAAACTGGGACAACAAAATCTAGTTTTATCTCCTGGTCCATTAGAATATTAGGTTTTATTGTTGTCACAGCAATGTGTATTTTCTGACAGTTATGTCTAAAAAGTTTCAAATATAAGGAATTTGATTTCTTGGATTTTAATAACAAATTAAAAGATATTTTCTAGAAATCTATAGTACTTTTAGTGACTTAGAGAAAAATTTTGAATGTTTTTTGTTGCAAACAAGAATTAAACAGTGAGAAGTATTTTTCTCCTCTTAAAAATAATATGTAAATAAATAAATTTGGACGTATATGGTGTTAGTAGCGACTAACATGAAAATGTATTGCGGTTTTGAAAGTACCATCTTAACTTAAAAACTAGAAATCTTTAATTTTTTTTTTAATTAAAGATTGCTGTTTCAAAGTCTTTCGTTTATTTATTTTTCGATAAAAACGACTAGGGGCTCTGTAAGTAACACATTAGAAAAACTTTTCATGTAGATCAACAGCATATCACAAAGTCCATGGACTGGTTAGATAAGTCTTTAACAGAAAAAAAACAAATTAATTACCTTGCAATTAAAAACTAAAACAAAAGGACATAAAAGATACAGAACACCAATGTAAAACCAGACTACAGTTGAAAGTGGTCCAAGAGAAAACCATACATGTTGGCTTCATCATCTTGTTCATTTTTCTTATGGAGAACTCCAATACCTAAAAAGTAATGTTCAGTTTTTGTTATTAATTTATCTTTATTATTTAACTTTATGGTTGATATGGTTGTTGACACGTAAATAAAATAATAAAAAAGAACAGTTTGTAATTCGTTTTCTTAGTTTTTTTTTAATTTTTAATTACAGCAATTTAATTGTCTGAGGTTAACATCACATTTATGTAAAGTAAATTTATTTCGAGATTTTGGTTAAAAAAGGATAAAGTTTTTTGGCTATTGTCTAGAAAGTTGCGGCAACTCGGGTTTTGACGAATTTTGGTATATGGAAGTTTTTTAGTACTGATCACGAATCTGAAAAAATTTTTGGTTCGAAAACGTTTTCATCTCGAGATATTCGTCATCAAATTTGGAATTCAAACTATCCATTTTTTTATTACATTGTCCCTTATTTTGGCACAAAATTCCTGATGTAACACTGAATTGGATGAATATCTCGAGATTCGTGATCAGTGCCCCAAATAACAACCCGTATACCAAATTTCGTCAAAATCGGAGTTGTCGCAACTTTCTACACAAAAACAGTTTTTTTTTACTTTGAATTCCGGACTAAAAATATAACTTTTTTTTATAAACTTTTTCCATATAATATACCCCGTTGAGACTTAGCCAGTTATTAGATAATTATCTTTGAATAAAAGAAAAAGCAACTGTGTAAAGTGAAAGAATAAAAAAAATTAATAGAGCTTTACGAAAATACCATAATAATTTAATCTAACTTTATTAGTCTTAGAAATATGGTCATCCAAATATGGTAATTATTAAAGTATCGCCATTTTGTAGGAGGTAAAGATTGAAGATAAATTATTAGGAACATACTTAAACCTATATTTTCTAAGAATTTAAAAATATCTATTATTTTCTTAAACTAAAACCTACCAAGGTTCATAAAGGGCATGCTAAAATCTATGACTTCTCTCCGTTGAGGTGTGATAGTAAAATCACAAATGGCTAGATCGGCTTTCTAAAATAGGTAAGGTTCAATTAATATTTAAATAAAAAAAAATAACCTAAATAAACAAAAATGGTAGTTTTTTATACTGTACTTAACAAATTTCTATCTAATATGGCGTCGCTGGCCAATCCGAACGATTCGCTATCAAACATAATAGTAAAAAATCTACTTTCGTATAATTGGTACAAATTGGGTATTTATAAAATGAATGTTTTATTGAGCCCACCAATTATGGTTTTTGGTCAAAGAAACCAAAAAAAGGGGAGAGGGACTTATGGATAGTTAATTTATTAATGCATTTTGACGATAGAGTAAAATTTTGTCCATTAAAATTAATGGTACAATAAAATACAGTGTGTTTACGTAGAATCTACAAGGTTTGGCCAGAAATGTAATTTTTGCTTAAGAGTAAAGTACCTGTATTTTTGCTTATATTAAAAATTAGTATTGCAAAAAGATATTTTAATTTAAAAATTACTTTTAAATATACAATTTTGTTTAATTACAAAAAATATATATAAAGAATAACTTTTTTTCGTAAAATTATTAATAAAAAAATTCCCATATGACACCAACTTACGTAGACACACTGTATAAATATAAAAAGATATTTTAACAATTTTTGTTAAAATATTTTATTAAATACGGAAATGACAGCAATTATTCGAAAGCTTCTCGGAAAAAAGGTAGATTTAGGTTACCACCATATATCAGTGCTGGATCATGTAAGATCAAAAATAAAGTATTGTAACAATAACGATTATAGATATTATTATAGATTATAGAAGATGGCTTGTTTTATTTAAAATATACTATTTATAAATCTAAATGTTAAAAATGTGCATGAAACGCAATTAAATCCCTTTGTAGAATAAAGAAGGATTTATAGGTATCCAGAGGATGTTCAAAGATCTTTAAGTTATGCTTATGGTTAAAAGGTTAAGCCACTTAGGGTTTTGACGCGGGAAGAAAATATTTTGGACGATAACCTGAACCGCGGTTTAGGTGTCGCTTTTCTTTATTAAAGAAATATTGCACAGTGAAAAAGGCCAGGCACTAATAATGCCGGCCTTATTTTGACATCTGAGCTTGCGCAGATGCATGGTGCTGGACTTACTTAAATAAGGATTGTGGCTGGCTTAATTTATTTCGGTTTTAGGTCGTGTCCTATTTTGGTCTTACTTTAACTTCGGAAATGTTCGTGTAACCGAACGGCTGTCGACTACTAAATCAAAAGTTTTAAGAAGTAAAAATACTTAAAACGATGCTTTTTTAAAATGTATTTATGTTATTGTATAAAACAAAACCCTACAACACAAAACAATAAAGAGAAACTAATAATAAAACAGATATAACTAAATCAAGTTTATTATAAAATTTATTTTTAAATGCAAATAAGTAATATTACTTCTATATAGAAATAATTTAGTTATACTTACCCTTTCTATCAGATATTCTTGCAAGCTGACGTATGAATTGTCTTTGGTTATCTCAAACTCAAAATTTATTTCCAACTCTTTAGCTATTTCTGAAATTAAATCCATTGAATAACCGTAATATCTATCGTTTCCCACCAAATCAGGATTTTTGCGGTCAAAGAGGTATGGTCCACCAATTCTAAAGAACATTTTTTTTAACCTTTTTTTAATTTTATTATTTTGACTCATTTTACTCGCGATACACAAATAGGATTATTTAGATGCGAATTTTGCAGATAGTCTTAGATTTTTTTTAAAGTTTTTAATACATCTTCGCCATTTTGTTGTAGGAGAGCTCCGAAAATCCCACAACTCTTATAAAAAGAGCTCAAATTTATTGCTTGTATTAAGGTTCGCCTAATTGTTGGATAAGTCAAGGTTTTTAAAAAACATGACTTATGGACAAGGCCACCCGCCAACAGAAATTCCATAAAATAAAACAGTATTTTTTTAACATATTTACAAATCTGTAGCCGCCTAAACCTATGAAAAGGTATACATAATTAAACATTTTTTTCTTATCATCTAAGTTTTGCAACCCTATAGGTCTCTATGACGCTTGAGTTAATCCCCATTTAGCATTGTAGACTCCCCTACTATAAGTAATCTATCTTGCCTAACTGTAACTATTATTTTGTGCAATAGCTTATACTTAGCTTTGTTGCCGTTTTATTGTATTTGTTACCTTCTAAGTATGTAGCAAATTTTCATTTTAAAGTAATCCTAATTAATATCGTACTTTTTGAAATAATTATAGTTTGTGTTACCTTTTTTAGGAGAAGAAAGATTGTAATTTAAGAACATAAAACAATAGAAAGCGTGTTTTATTTAAAACGAAAAAATTGCCCTATATCTGAAAATAACCTATTTTATTTTTTGCGCTAATAGAATTTTACAAAAAAATTACGAAGATGTGATAGAAACACTTTTAAAAATCTAAGGCTGCCCGTAAAAACCGCATCATAATATCTTTATTTGTTCTCAGGTTATTTTCGATCAAATAAGTCGAAATATGGACCACCACCCGGTACCAATGCCTTTAACTTACCTAGACGCAACAATAAAGTTATGATTTTGTAATCTTCTTTGAATTTCTGCTTCTCTTTCAGTTGCGTTTCTGGTCAAATAAACTTTAGCTGGATTTTCGGAACTCCAGATACCAATGGGTTTATCAGGTTTTTCAATATCAATAATGTTTAGTTCAAAAGTTTCTCTTCTACCATTTTTTAGGTTAACAAAACCAGTTAAGCCTTCGCTTAATTCGACCTATTTAAAATATTAATTTAATATTAAATTTTCTGTTAAAATGATTGTTGCAACTATCAAATAAACTGGTATAGACTGGACCTGAGGTATTTATAAGGTGTATTCCTTTGGGACCTAATGACTTAACAAAGTAAGAAAAGTAAAATTAAGTAATTAAGTTATTTTAAGTTTTATATGCCTAACTTTATTCTGAATTAAACATATATAATAAATAATTATAGGAAATTACTGCATAGCCCGTCTAGTTTATTAAAATCGATTTTGGTGACGCCTCTTAAAAAATTTCGTTGGTTTTTATTTCATTTTATTTTATTTTTTGTGTGTATGTCCGTCAAATACGATAATTAGCAATTTTTTTAAGTGGATCACTTCGTGTTTTTGTTCAACAGGATTTTTACCACTCATGAATAGTTATTTATAGGTTTAAATATAGAGGTAAAATTGCACTAATGTATTTTTTAGATTAGAGTCATTACTAATTTTAACAAAAATGACACAGAAATTAACCTTTAAACAACTTTATAATACTTTAAGGACGTTCCCAGGGAGTAATGCGACCATTTCAGTCTCTAGAGACGTTTTTTCTCCTCCTATTGTAGAGAATATATTTGTTTTAAAAGGTTTTTGAGGTTATATATTTTCTTTCAAATAATTTGCATTAATGACTTCGTAATTAAAGGATGGCAGATTTGTTCGAAAAAAATAGTCCAGACGGAATACCTGATTGCAAAAAAAATGCCTTAGAGCAAACTAATGGTATAGTTTTGTTAAGTGCATCCTAACTATGTAAGAAAAACACTTCCGGACTAAAATAATGCATTAAGGGGGTGAAGAGGGGTGGTTTTAAAGGGTAAAAATGATTTTCTGTTTGCAATTTCAAGCTAAAAATAACTTCTATTAAAAAGTTAAATGTAAAAGTTGTCGACATTAAAAAAATCTATAACTAATAACTTGTTTTACCCTAACCTCAAAAATTGTCAAGCATATTAGAAGTTTTTTGGTTTTTAATTTTTATCTTTTACAAAAATACCTAAAATAAACAAGTCTACATTTTTTGAGATACCTCGTTTACGAGTACCGCTCATATGTGTTTTTTAAGAAAAACGTTTGTTATATCTCTAATTATTGATTTTCAGTTTTCGGTAAAAAAGTTGGAATGATATTTAATTAATCCTGTCCTAAAACGTCCGTCAGGATAGGACTTACATGTTAAATATGCAATTTTTTAAAGCTTATATCTTAAAATTTAGTGTCGCAAGGCCTGTTAAAAATCCCATGTATAGAGGACACTTAAATTTAAAGTTTTAAAAATCCTAAAAGTGATTTTTTGGGAACGTGCTTAAATGGAAATCCTTAAGCCTTAAATTTAGTTTTAACATTGATTTTCTTATCTCTTTGGTAAACCATATTCTATCTTCAAACCAAATGGGTTTTAAGATATTTATTATAAAAACGCTTAGCTGCCATAAAAATAAAAGAAAAAATAATAATAAAACTAATTTTTATAAACACTAGGT